>JASANC010003527.1:0-34060 GCA_030248135.1 Theristus sp. LFF4_11 | reverse complement strand
GTTACGTAAGTGTGGTAGCCGCGCAAAAATATTAAAACAAACACCTATGTGATTGTGATGTGAAAATTGTAAGCAAAAAAAAAACGAAAAGTAGTTTAGAAAATAAGCAGTATTCTGATTCAAAAAAACCAACCAAATTCTTGAATCTTATCCTAAAAATGAACAATCGTTTTAACTCAGAAATGTAAAGATTCAAAAAATATGCGTTCCCAGTAAAAGGTAAACGTTGAATCAAATGGCAACAAAAGGAAAGTCTGTACCAGTTCACAAACTATTCCCAAACACATAAAAATGACTAGTAAAGCGAATAAAATATAAAAAAAAACGATTCTAATACATCGAAGGCTACACTAGGCAAAAATCTTCCAGCCAGGCAACAAAAAAGTTGTGAAACAAATATTAAGAAACAAAGAAACTCGTATCATCAAAATGTTGAACGATTGTATCGCCCATAAATATGCCGTGACTGCTACCCATAATAACTGTTGATCTCATTCCTTGGCATAATCTTGACATTGAATTGAGCTGCAGCTATTAATACCAAAATTAGGCGATGGCTGGAATTTACAGAAATTTGGTTCATGTTTTGCGAACACAAATAACAATTGTGTGTCAGAGTATTGCGCCAGAAAAACTGAAAATAACAAAAGAACCCACAACGTATTACGCCTCTAAAACCATCGTACACGAATACAAAGACACAGTGGAACATCTTCGTTGACAACAGAAAATCTTCATCCCACAGACATTCAGCATTAATCAGTTTTAGCGTCACAAAACTAAACGCGTGTAACAAGGAAGCGTCAGATCAAGAACATCAAGCGACTATGATACTCAAAGATTAAGACACACTAAAAACAGCAATACAGTACACGTAACTTGAAACAATGTGAAAACAATACTGATACACTAACAGAACAATTATGCTCTAAACGAATGAAAAAGTGATCTTTCAAAGACGCCAACAAAACAGAATTGAGCACCATAGTATCAAACAACACCTCCAAAATGAATGGCATACGAAACGTGGCTCTATTCCAACTCGACCAAGATGACGCCGTCGTCGACTGTCTTGCCCGCTTCACAGTTGACTGCTTTCACCTGCAACAAGCAGATTCATTCAAACACACGAGCACAACGCCTTCTGGCGCCCAGCTGCGAACACCAACGAACCTTGGCGGTCTTGCCAGCGACGAGGCTGTTCTGCATTTTCATCGCCTCGATCACGCACACCTCGGTGCCTTCCGCGACCTGCAGCAAAGTTCGCAGATCAAGTTGGCAACAAAACCAGTGCTCCACGGGCACATTGGACGAAACACTTTGTCACTGTTTTGTGACTCAATGCTTTTGCAGACGCCGAAAGGAAATTAGTTTCAATATTTATGTGGCTATTCAATATAGCCAAATATAGCCCTATCACTGCCAATTTTGAATTCCCGCGTCATGCGTGAAACCGTTTACTTATCTATGAGCGCACTAAGTCTCGAAACCAAAAGAAAAGCTGGTACTTAGGCTCAAGAAAACATCCATCACAGATCATACTTTTTCTAGTTTTAAAAACGGTCAGTTTGTCTGACAACTGGGGTTGGACTGTGAAATAAACCCGGTTTTTTTCGAAAAAAGGTTTTATTTCCAGTTTTTTCAAAAATAAAGCAACGACCTTGGTCTTTTCCCAAAAGCCAAATTTTGGGAGTTGAAAACTATTCGACGATGATATCGCATAATTGAATTTTGCAAAATTCAAAAAATAAACTGCGTCAAACTAAACTCGAACTTGACTCTACTAAAAAACACTGTATTTCTGATTGATTCCAAGAGTCAAGTTCTGAAAACCGGGTGCTGCTGGGAAAAAATGAGAAATAAAGCGGTTTATAAACGGAAATAAAACCGTTTTTTCCCACAATACAAAAAAACGCATTTTCCCATCGCCAATAACAAGCAATTGGCCGACCATTTGTCCGACTTTAACGCTGACACTCTTGATGAGGCCGGGCATCGGCGCGATCACAACGGTGCTCAGGTCCAATTGCTTCTTCTCAGGCATAAACTGCAGCAGCTCAGCAGCTCGTCTACCGTGCAGTTTCAGGTTAAACTGAATTGGTTTTGTCTCATAAAATGGAACGCCGACAACTAAAATTCAATTTTTTTCACCAACTTTGCGTATAATACAAACAAACGATAACATCTATACCGGCGTTCCCTTGTAGAGCAACGTCATCTGCGATGAACCGAGTTTGAAGATCTGCAAAATCACAATAGAACATCACACAGTAACACAGCGAAACAAAAACAAAACTCAGCACATCCAGTTGCACATTCACAGTGTACCTGCGTGACGATGTCCATCGGCTGCTTGCCCGGTTCGGTGATTTTGAACGACAAAACACTCTGCGCCAGGTTCAGGTTGCCCTCGATCGTGAACGGCTTCGCTGATTCGACAGCCACCTGCGAACGGCACACATCTCAATTCCCCAATGAAGCTTGCTGCGATTCTTGTATAGAGTCGATTTTGGCATTGTTCTTTGCACATATCGTATCGCATCTTGTCGACTGAATTTCAACAATGTTGCATCGTGTATCGCGGTAACCCTATCGCGCCAACTGCAAAGTTGTGTACCATCCTATTGTCTAACCGACCTGCGCTTTACTGGTGCCGAACAGGCGAACTTCAACGTGTCGTGTCTTGCCTGCATCTTCCTGAGAGTAAAAATGTTTTTTACGCCATAATAATCGTCGTCGTGACAACACATAACATACAATAAACACATCGTTACCGTGCCTGTCTAAATGGTGCAAAAAGTTGGTGAGGAGTTATCTAAGTTTCTGGCTACATTACCTCACGGAAATCTATTTTTCTAGAAAAAAGCACTGTGATACACTTTTCATGGCCAATCACGAATTTGAGAGCACGCCACCTTGACCAAACTGAACTGCATTGGGCAGACTGCATGCCATAAACGAGGTTGCAGCAGGATTAGTAAGGAAAGTAAAGAAATGTCTGAAGAAGTTGGGAAAATATGAAGTGCCTTTTTGGGCAAAAACGAAACGGTCGTGATGAGCATGCATGAACATCAGTGACTGCAACACACCACTCGTGCAACGTGCTGCCGTGCATCCCGAATGTTAGTGGGGCTAGCTAAGTGATCAGCGAAATGAACAAGCAAACAAAACACAATAAACTACAGGGTGGGTGGGCCAAAAAACTAACGGATTTCGAACTATCAGATATATCTGGCGTCTGGTTCGATTGATGTATGAGGTTAATCGTCCGGTAGTTTTTTGGCCCTCTCTGTAAATTGGGACTGTAACTGTTGTCAGTCACGCATAGCACGCTGATTGGCTGCAAAACAAACGACGACATCGTCAAGTGTTCGAATGCAACCAACCAATCAGCGCCCGTTTTGCAACACCCACCGCGTTCGAGCCGTAGCCGACGTGATATTGATAGCGCCTCAGATGTGGATTCGTGCCAGCCGTGCTTGGTCGCTCTGGAAGGGCTGCTGGCTGAAAGTGAACACTTTGGAAAAACGCAAATAAGAAAAAGAACAGAAAATACCTCGCAGTCAACGCATCTTGTCATGAACGCTTGTGTCATCGTCGTTGATTGGTCTGCTGAATGTTTGAATTCCAGCCAACCCAACAAACCAGCATGTTACGTTGCTTTTGCTTCCAACTAAAGCTAAACCGTGCTTCAACTAGAAAACGGGGGAACTAGCAAATAATAGCATGCTGCTTGCTAGTACGCAGGCACAATTGCAAATAAAACTTACTACCACCACAGCACCACTGGCAGAGCGCTTATGCTGAAAGTTGATTGTGGTTAAAATTGGTTAACTCAAAACATTATTTATTGTTATTGATTAACAAAAAAAAATGAATAACACACACAAGCAAACACGCATGCAAAATATACAGTACTTTTCTATCAATTTTGTCAAAAACCCAATACCACTGAACAAATAGGCGATTAACAGCTGTAAAAGGAACAAATCTGCGCCAACGGAATCCCCAAAGCTTGGTGTCCCCCCCACCTGCACGTTGTACTGGTAGTCGTCCTCGCGCGGGTCGTGACTCGTCCACTCGTCCTCGTGCGCAGGCCGATGGTGGAAGGTGCGTGCGCGCGCGTCCTTGTGCGCCTGCAGTGCGCTCGCGATCGCCGCCAGCTTCTCGTGCTCGTCGTTCGTCAGCTTCGTGCCTGCATCGAAACACGCAACAGTGACAGACGCGCACAACTGACCACGTGCACAGGTGATTCGTTGCTCATTCCTGTGCTCCTGGTGACCACTTTGCCGACTGTAGCAAGAAGACCGGGAATACGCCGGCTAAAACCCAACACTGTACCGTCCACACCAAGGTTTTGTTCAGATCAAAACTATCACTGATCTAAACCGTTGCTTGACACACCACCCACCCTCCCTCAGCAGGATCAAAATTATAGAAATGACACCCCTAAAAGTTCCCCGGCACACTTCAAAATCATCAATTTTTGGTCAAAAATCATGTTTTTCGTCTGTAAAGCCCGCTTACCAGAAATCTTTACAATAGTGCACCCCTATGGCACACGCCTGGGGTGCCACTGTACCATGATTGACACCCCCAACCGAAAAAGTTTTGGCCCCCCTCGAAAATTTGGTTTTGCCTTTGGTACTGGATCCAAAACAATCAATCTCAAATAACCGTTTTATGAGCATTACATACTCATATAGGCTGCAGCGGCGACGAACTGAGAAAAACAATCAAGTGATGTGTTGACTTAAAGAATTCGGTAATGTGCTGCGAACATTGTGCCATTGCAAGCAACTCTGCACTGTGCTGCACTGACCCAAGAATCCGTCCGGGTACGTCTCCATGAGATACTTGGTGGTGATGTTGCCGGAGTTGTAGCGCTGCTCGGAGACGATGTCCCGCAGCAGGGGGATGTTGTGCGTGACGCCACGGATGACGTACGCGTCCAGAGCGGCCTCCATCCGCCGGTTCGCCTCGTTTCGATCTTTGCCGAAAGTCACCAGCTGCGTTGTGTCACTCGATTCAGCAGTCAATTGCAAACAAACAATTACCGAACCATCGATTAATTATACTGAACAACATCTTCAGCCAATCAGCAAGTTGTTTGCTGTACGCGGTACTAAACTGCCGGACGTTTGTTTGCCCTTTCTTGAGACCCTCGATGCGAGTCCCTGTTTGAAAAATTCCAGCCCTGGCAACCGCGACGTTCCCGAAATCAGAGAACGCTACCCCCAAAAACGAAATTTGGGTGTCGTCACTTTCGCACAATTGCTGGCCAGAATGAAGCAAGTGAACACCAAGCCGGAGCCTGGATGGGCAATTCAGACTGGGAAAACTTGTGTGCTCGTTTGTGAACAAGACAGTCACAGAAGTCAAGACAGCGCTGATTGACTGCATCAGACCGAGTGCCGTTGTACTGTCCCCGTGTTGTGCTTTGTACAATGAAAAGAGTTGAATTTACGGTAAATAAAGCAACCACACTGAAACAGTGACGGACACGTTTTTCGTTCAAAGTAAAAATGCCAGTCCACACTATTCAACAGTAAAGCACGTTCGATTTGCAACTGCACATTGCCCATTTAGCATAGGTTGCTTTGCAAATCTGCAGTAACACACCTTGCAAATCAACGGATCATAGTAGATGCTGATCTCCGAGCCCTCACGAATGCCGCTGTCACAACGCACGCCAGGCAAATAGGTCGGCTCGCGGTATTTGTTCAAACGACCCACTGACGGCAGACCAAAGCCTTTGTACGGGTCCTGCAAAGCGAAACATCGTGCGCTCAACACATGCACACACTGTGCTACAACGACACTAAAGGCCCGTTTAGCCGTCCGTATTTGCATCCGGCACGGCACGTCACGTCACGTCAAACCTCGTTTATGCTGCAAAAAAGAGCAATCCGGCACGTCACGGCACGTCACGTCTTGTTTTAGAACTCGCGCTCGTTTATGCCCCTGTACGGCGACGTACGTCGACGTTCAGACAGATACGGACGCATAAACGATGACGTGACGTGCCGTGACGTGCCGGATGGTTTTAGAACACGCGCTCGTTTATGCTCCTGTACGGCGACGTGCGTCGACGTTCAGACAGATACGGACGCATAAACGATGACGTGACGTGCCGTGACGTGCCGGATGGTTTTAGGTTCTCCCCTAAAAAGCCGTGCGTCAAAGTTCCATTTTTTCAATTTTGTTTACTTTTGTTGTTCTTCATTGTGAGCACATGCTCACTCACTATCGTCCTGAAAATGAGACATTTTTTTCTGATTATTTTCTGTATTCTCAAACAAAAATGTCAGCAGTTTAGCTTTTATTCCCTGGCTATTCACAACAAAATAACAGAGCCTAATGGGCTGGATGCAAATTTGTGAGTGACTTTGTTTTGAAATCATAGCAATCCACAGAACACCAAAGAATTTGTCGTGCGGCAAAAAATGCGAAAATTTCATCGGCACATTCTGAGAGTCGAACCCTGAACGAACCACTGCGCCATGGTGTCATGGTTGCTGCTGGCTGTATAGTCCGTGTTATTGCTGCAAAGCAATTGTGCAGCCGCAGCAAACCATTTGTGCACGCGCACTGTTGAAAAACACAATGTGTTTTCGCCTGTTCTTCTGCTCTGCATTCAATAAACTGCTCAAAAGATTTGAGCGAAAGACGAAATTTCAAAAGACTTGAATCTGTGGGTTGTTTCGAATTTGAGTTGCAATCTCCATTCTCCAGTCAAAATTGGTTGTTGTCGCATATATTCAATTTCAATTTGGCACACAACTTGATTGAATTTTGCTCGCTGACGTACGGCTTTTTAGGGCAGAACCTAAAATGCAACGTCACGTCACGGCACGTCACGTCATCGTTTATGCGTCTGTATCTGTCTGCACGTCGACGCACGTCGCCGTACGGACGCATAAACGAGCAAAAATTCTAAAACCATCCGGCACGTCACGGCACGTCACTTCACGGCACGTCATCGTTTATGCGTCCGTATCTGTCTGCACGTCGACGCACGTCGCCGTACGGACGCATAAACGAGCAAAAATTCTAAAACCATGCGGCACGTCACTTCATCTCACGTCATCGTTTATGCGTCCGTGTCTGTCTGTACGGCGACGTGCGTCAACGTCCGGACGGCTAAACGGGCCTTAAGTACAGTCAAAATATCAGATATGCAGTCTGTGCTTTCTTATAAGTTGAATCTGACATGCACGTTGTTTCACGGTGTCCAATTAGTCGCACCAACCTTTCAGCGAGACAAATTCAAAACAACCAATTATGATCTTTTATTTTGGTCCCGAGACTCGATGCGCGTATAGATAGGTAAACAGTTTCATGCGCGACGCGGGAATTCAAAATTGGCAAATTCGAGTCCCCTAAATAGAACCGAGTCGGCGACTTTGAATTACCACGTAAAGATCAAAACTGGTTTCCTTTCACGTCTGCAAACCCATCGAATCGCAGAACCTAAACAATTGCTAACCAGCTATTGCGCAGGATTTGCAGATCGACTGCACGGCAGCGATTCAAATTCAAATGCGCAACGGTTTCATGTGCAACTGCGCGTACGCCACGAAACGAGTCAGCACCATCACCAACCTCGGCATAGACACGGCACTCGAGGCCCCAGCCGTTGATGCCGATGTCTGACTGCGTGAAGTTCAGCTTGTGGCCGTAGGCGACACGGATCATCTGCTGCACAAGGTCAATGCCCGTGATCGCCTCCGTGATCGGGTGCTCAACCTGCACACAAATACAAATACAATGAAACAACGCAATGATTCCGTTCACATCCCAATTTAACATTTATGATCACAAGTGCAATGTCTACAATTAGTCTCGCTTCTTTGATTTTATCAACCATTTTGCCGTCTCGTTACAAGATCGTTTCTAAAAAAGAGGGAAGCAAATTCCCATCAATTTAGAACAGTTCAGTTAGTAACGAAAACAATCAATTTATACCGCCGGTGAAACATTAGCAGTGGCAGAGTGAAGTTAGTGCAGTACACTGGCGTGAAAACACATTTCACAGACAGCAATTTGAAAACAGGGTTTTCAGGTGACTCCATATGTTATGAATCACTGAGATCATTTTTTTCGTGGATTCAAATTATGGCTCGTCATAGTACACACGCATAGAGCAAACCCGGAAACCAAAAACAGGTGCTCAGATACCTGGTCTCTGGTGCACCAGTAAATTCATCACTTGTGCCTGTCACCGTCACGTGGCAAGAAAATTGGCCCAACGAAAGCCGCCCGGACTTTCGAGCTCATCATGGGTAATAAAAACGAATAAATGAATCAATTTGCACAGTATTCACGGCGCACACACACACCTGCAGTCGTGTGTTCATCTCCAGGAAGTAGAAGTTCTTTTTCGAGTCCACCAAGAACTCGACAGTGCCAGCGGAGTCGTAGCCGACGGCGAGTGCGAGCGCGCACGCCTGGTCGCCCATGCGAGCACGCATATCCGGGTCGACGAACGACGACGGCGCCTCTTCGACCACCTGACACAATTGGACGAACGTTGCAGCCGCTTGCGGCTCACGCCTTACTACGATGAGCTGTTTTTTCAAACGTGTCCCACTGAAATGACGTCATGTGCCGCAAAACATGCGCTTGTCGTTCACAGCAAACCAGACGTTCCGTTTACCTTTCTAAACAAATGGTGAATGTCGAATCAGTCACACCAAACTGACATTTTAGTGCCTGTACTTTGACAAACGGGCGTTTTTAAAGCAAATGACGTCATTTTAGTCCGGACACGTTTGAATAAATCTACAACACTACTAGACCTGGTGCACTTGCTGTTCACATCGCACCAATTGGCTTGAATAGTGCGACCAGATGAGTGAGAGCACGCAGTTTCTTGACTTGAGAAATAGGGTTGGCATGGTAAAAATACCGGTTTTTTTACCGGTAAAAAAACACGTATTTATACGCGTTTTTTTACCAGGGCAAAAATTGGTGCCTTGAAAAAAACGGGAAAAAGACCGTTTCTGTATTTTCCCGGTTTTTTTCGTATTTTTCCGTTTTTTTTCAATTTCGGACCCTGAGTTTTTAAATCATTTTTGATGAGAAAATGAGAAAATCTGTGACCAAAAAAATATGATGACGAAATTGACACTGATGTTTTAAAAGAACTGTTAAGCGAGGTGCAAGAATCGGCTGGAGCTGCCGAGCCGAGCTGAAAATTTCAAAAATTCCAAATGTCGCTCAAAATTGTCTTTTTGATTTGTTTTCTTTTTGATCTGAACTTACTCTAAATTCGGTTTAATTGCGTTATTGCAGCAAACTGTGTTCGTCTATTGTGACCAAAGACTGTCCCGTGAAAACGCTGTGGTTTTTTCCTCTGTAATTGGTGGAATATAAACGATTGAGCAAAAGATAATGTTCGATTTATTGCTGACCTTTTGGGTTTTCAAGCCCAAACATAATTTATTTTCTTTGTTGGGGCACGATATTTTGAACAAAGCATTCTGAAAGTTGTTTTCACAAATCCTGGTTCAATTAAAGTCGGCTGCGAAAAATATGTGAGTTTTTACAACTTTTTGGCTTTCGTTTTTTTCCGGTAAAATTACCGTAATTTTACAGGTAAAAATACAGGTTTTTTTTACCACGATTTGAAAAAAACGGTATTTTGCCAACCCTATTGAGAAACAATCAACGGGATGCCATCTCCAAGAGCACGCACCTTTTGATTCCGCCGCTGAATGCTGCATTCGCGCTCGTTTAGCCAGAAGGCGTTGCCGTGCTTGTCACACATCACCTGAAGCACAGCGCACGCCACATAAGCACAATCATGACTTGCTTCAATAACATGGCGCAAACGCCTGGGACAAAAGAATTGAAACACAAGAACAGAAGTATCATGGGCCGGCACTGCAGGGCTGCACCTGCACTTCGATGTGCCGCGGGTTGTCGATGTATTTCTCAACGAGCATCCGATCGTCGCCAAAACTGCTCGCTGCCTCATTCTTGGACAGCGTAAACCCGTCGCGGGCCTCTTTGTCGTTCCAAGCGATGCGCATTCCTGCAACAGCAGCACTTCATTTCAACCACACATTTCATTTTGGAGGCACACAAAGCAAGGCGCACTCACAGAACACTTTCATGTTTCAACGTCAAAAATCCGTTCTTCTTGTCTCACCATGTTACAGTATGGCCGAATAAAAAAGGCAGCCCGTCAAGGCGGGATCAGTCGCAGACTAGGAGTTGTCCTTTTCAAAAATGCCAACATAACTCCTAATCAATGTGTTCAAGGGAGCAAGAATGAACATAATAGCCCGAAGAATCCATTAGTCTGAAAAAACACGTCAAATTTGGCACACATGTTGGTTTCTGAACGTCTATTTTCTTTCATTCAAATTTCGCGCGCTCCTTGCACCCTGAAAAAAGCTGCCATGTTTACTCGGTCATTCCGTAAAAAAGTAAGCGCAGCAGCAAGCTGGTTGCAATGCGACAACACTAAACACATCATTTTCAAACGTGCACAAGCGTTGTTGCCGCTGCATTCGCGTGGCACATTGTTTTGTGATCTCACCTTTTCCACCGCCGCCGGCCGACGCCTTGATCATCACTGGATAACCGATGTCATTCGATACTTTGATGCATTCGTCAACATCCTGCGAATAACAGCAACCTGAGAACTCCGTTGATTCACGTTTGCAGCCAATCAGTGCAACCACAGAAATTCTACTCTACGGCTCACGTGTTAAATATTGATAAAATGGAAACAATGCGAGTCTGTTCGACGTTCATGCCTGAATTTCGCCGTCATATCCGGGAATCATGTTCACTTTGGCGTTAGTAGCAATGCGTTTCGACTCGATCTTGTCACCCATCGCCTTGATCGCGTTTGAGTTCGGCCCAATGAAAGTGCCGCCGGCTTTCGTTAGCTCAGCCGCGAACTTGGTGTTCTCCGACAGAAACCCGTAGCCGGGATGCACCTGCGAATAAAATGCATGCCACTACAAACTGATTGGACACATCACTGTGGTGAAGCGCTCGATTGAAAACAACCCACTCGTGAAAGGGCACTTGCGGGTTTTATCATACATGAGGCATTTTGACAATGATTCGATTCATATGAGTCGGTGCGTGAACGTGTTTTTGTACATTTGTTTCTGTCGCATGTGTTCCGTGGACTAACCGCCTGCGCGCCGGTGTGCTTGACGGCCTGGATGATTCTGTCCATTCTGAGATACGACTCGGACGTGGGCGGTGGCCCCACGAGCACAGCCTCGTCCGCCAGCTGCACGTGCAGCGCGTTGCTGTCGGCAGTCGAGTGCACCGCGACAGTTTTGATGCCTCAAACGTGAAGTCGCACTGATTAATCGAGAGAGAAATGCTGCTGCCAATTGTCATATCAGCAACAACGGCAGAGTAGCATTCCTAGGGTTGGCAAAATACCGTTTTTTTCAAATCGTGGTAAAAAAACCTGTATTTTTACCGGTAAAATTACGGTTATCTTACCGGAAAAAAACGAAAGCCAAAAAGTTGTAAAAACCCACATATTTGTCGCAGCCGACTTTACAGTGTTTGTAATTGAACCAGGATTTGTGAAAACAACTTTCAGAATGCTTTCTTCAAAATATCGTGCACCAACAAAGAAAATAAATTATGTTTGGGCTTGAAAACCCAGAAGGTCAGCAATAAATCGAACATTATCTTTTGCTCAATTGTTTATATTCCACCAATTACACAGGAAAAAACCACAGCGTTTTCACGGGACAGTCTTTGGTCACAATCACAATAGACGAACACAATTTGCTGCAATAACGCAATTAAACCGAATTTAGCGTCAGTTCAGATCAAAAAGAAAACAAATCAGTAATTGTGTAAGAAAGACAATTTTGAGCGACATTTGGAATTTTTGAAATTTTCAGCTCAGCTCGGCAGCTCCAGCCGATTCTTGCGCCTCGCTTAACAGTTCTTTCAAAACATCAGTGTTAATTTCGTCATCATATTTTTCTTGGTCACAGATTTTCTCATTTTCTCATCAAAAATGATATAAAAACTTAGGGTCCGAAATTGAAAAAACCGAAAAAATACGAAAAAACCGGAAAAATACAGAAACGGTTTTTTTCCCGTTTTTTTCAAGGCACCAATTTTTGCCCTGGTAAAAAAACGCGTATAATCACGTGTTTTTTTACCGGTAAAAAAACGGTATTTTTACCATGCCAACCCTAAGCATTCCCATGCAGCAGTCACAAAGTTCACAACAAAAAATAATATTTACTTTAAAATTTAAAAATTTTGCTTTCGAAAGCATAAAATAGGTCAAATTTTTCTTTAAAAAAACGTTTTTGCACAATTTTTTTGTAAATTTTGCGAATTTAAAGCAAAATACACATTTATCTTTCCTTTTGACAGTCTTTCGGTATAACTTTGCTGTTTTTACGCCTTCTTAGCGTTTTTTGCTAGCTATCTACCTAACTTAAATATTTTGACCACCCTCGCCCCCCCCCCAAATTTCCTCACCTACTTACCTGGAAAATTTGCTCCAGCTACTTATTATTATTTTTTTTGATTCTGCGACTGAATGCGTTTGCAGATGTAGAAAGGAAACTAGTTTCAATCTTCATGTGGCTTTTCAAAATAGGCCAAGTGACCCGGTCCTGTCCCCGGGAAACTTTACCACTTATGAATTCCCGCGTCATGCATAGGGTTCGAAATTTTTTTAAACAGCTTTTTTAAAAAGTTCGACAAGCAAAATTTAGATACCGATAGAAGCTTCTGCAGTTGGTTTCATGAGCTCATTAACGGACTGAAAAGCAGTTCTAAAAGTGCAATATTTGAACTCAGCGCGTCAACGTGGTTCAAATGCACTTATTTTTGTCGACCATCAGATTTTCCTCCGGCATTTAGATTTTTTAAAATTTATCGCGCTTTTCATTTTTTGTCAACCCCCAGTCATGCATGAAACTGTCTATCCATGTGCGCATCGAGTCTCGGAAAAAACTATGCTCGGGATGGGACCAAAATAAAAGATCATACATCTCCAGCTACCCCAACAACCCCACGGGCACCCCACCCACCCCTCCGGTCCAGATCAAAACAACTATGACGACAACAAACGACTAACCCATAGCCCTGGCCGTTTTCATCACCCGGCACGCGATCTCGCCGCGGTTGGCGATCAGGATTTTGTCGAATTTCGGTTCATCCAAATTGATCGGGTCGATTTTGTACATTGAACGATCGTCCGAAATTTTCGTGGAAGCGGCGGGCGATCGGTTTGGAGGAATGGATGACGAGAGAAAACGCCGGCACGAGACGCACTGCGGCGCCATGAACCGCTTGACCACTGTGAAACGCATCGTCGCGTTGCTTGGAGCAATTCAAGCTGCTGCTGCTGCAACGAGTTTTTCTACTTAAAAGATAGCGAAAAAGATTTCAATCAAATTTCTTTTTAGAATTTTTATCGCAAAAAAATTTATCGAAACCAAGAAGAGACAAAAGATTAACCGTTACCGTTCGTGACAAGTGCACAAACGGACACGGAACATCAAACGAAACGAACAGCGAAATAAAAAAAAGTGGAAGAAAAAGAAAAAGGGACAAAGACAAAGGAAGGGTCCAAAAAAACGTAATGCATCATTATTAAAACAGGTGCATGCGCAGTGGCGGTGCGCCCCTGTGGCCAGTTCTATAAAAATTGAACAGTTGAATAGTTGAACATTTTTATTCACTTTTTCACTATTCAGCGAAAAAACGGGTTCTATAAAAGTGAATAGTGAACAGTGAAAAGTGAACAGTAAAACGTGAATAGTGAATAGTGTTTTGAACGGGGGGGGGGGGGGGTACAATTCCGGTCCGCTAATTCCGGCCTGAAGAATTCCGGCCCGCTCATTCCGGCCCGAAGAATTCCGGCCCGAAGAATTCCGGCCCGGAGAATTCCGGCCCGGAGAATTTTCGCCAGCACGAACAATATTAAACCACACGACGTGATTTTGGTAATAAAATAATTAAAAAAAATATTGATGTTCACATGTTACAGTGTATTTTCAATGATGTTCGTCCTGTTTGCTTATTGGAAAGAGATTTTTTTTTGGAAAAAAGAAACTACAAAAAATTTTAAATTTTTATATAATGAACAGGATTTGTGACCCTTTTACCTTATCAAAAAGGCTTGGCTTAGGATTAGGAACCTACAACAAGTCACTGCAAGCATGTTCTGAACAAAAATAAAAAATCACTTAAGAATTTATTTGCCAAAAATCACTTCGTGTGGTTTAATATTGTTCTTGCTGGCGAAAATTCTCCGGGCCGGAATTCTCCGGGCCGGAATTCTTCGGGCCGGAATTCTTTGGGCCGGAATGAGCGGGCCGGAATTCTACGGGCCGGAATTTCGAGGGCCGGAATAGTACACGAGCCGTTTTGAACAGTGAATTTCACTGTTCATTTCTGTTCAGTTCTATAAAAGACTCTTCAACTGTTCAATTATTCACAAAAATCTTACAAGTCAAAAGAGACTTGTAAAAAGTTTGAAAAGTCATTTTTCCAGCAGATTTGAACTGAAAAAAGGTAAAGTATTGTTTATTTATGTTTTTCTAACAAAAATTAAAAGCAGACGGTGTGAAATTTTGTGTCTCTGCATGGGTTTTAGTCTCGCTGTCATTCATCTGTTCTCCACATGATTTGTGGAGTGCAAAACCGAAGCTTTATGTTGGTGGTGCACCATTTTTAGCCCACGTTTAATTTTTTGAGCAGATTAATGAATTTTTGTTGGTTTCAAGCTGCCAAATAGAAAATTTAGTCAAAAATTTAATTTTCACGAAGGAGTGAAAAACCAAAACTTTGCATAATTGATTTAAAATGACTGTTAATGATGCAAATTACCTGATTTTTAATTTCAAAACGATAAAAAAAACATCAATTAAGACAAAGCCGCCAAGATAAGTTGAACTTGGTCAAAAATTGCACCCTGCCCAAATATGCCCAGTTGTGAATTTGTAAAGTTAGAAAACTCACCTGCACAAGCACAACTGAGTTTCTTGTTGAAGAAACTCAAATTTCGTCAGCCATTTCGTCAAAAAAATTCACGGCTCCGCTCCGTTCAGCAGCAAACGAAGTTCGTCGATTGATTTTCCATCGTATGCGGTGGCGTTCTTGACAACAAAACTGGAACCCGGCGTTATTGAGTTCAAAATTTTCAACAGATAAGTTGATGGCTCATTTAAAATTGCTCGAATCTTCGCAGAACCAAGAATCAACAAAAAAGGAAACTAGAACAACACGTTCCTTTGTTTCTGTTTCTTTTCTATTCAACTATTCAAAATTCACTGTTCAGAATTTACTCTTCAAAATTTTACTGTTCACTTTTTTCCTTTATAGAACACTATTCAACTATTCTGTTCAAAAATTCACTGTTCACTGTTCACTATTCAACTGTTCAACTGTTCACTTTTATAGAACTGGCCACTGCCCTTTAACACAGGAAAGAAAAAAATGCAAAAACTAAATTGATCATTTTCGGTTGGCCTGTCGTACTAAATCAAAGCACTGATGTTGGCAGACGTTGCCTAAACAAGCCTAAACCAAAACCTAATCCTAATGCCTAATTCCAAGCTAAACATAATCCTGACCTAATCCTAACCTAAGCCAAGCCTTTTCAAGAAGAAAGATGTAAGAACAATTGCGTTTTGAACAAGTTCTTGTTGAGTGCGGAGCGTGTGCAGGCGTAGGATTAGGAACCTACAACGACTACAACGCAAGCAACCTCTGATCAGAAATCAAAAAAATCACTTTTAAGTATGTACGGTATGGCCGATTAAACATGGCAGTTTTTTTCAGGGTTCAAGGAGCGCGCGAATTTTGAATGTCAGAAAGAAGACGTTCAGAAACCAAATTGTGTGCCAAATTTGACGCGTTTTTTTAAACTAACGGATTATCCGCGCTATTCTGTTCATTCTTTTTCCGTTGCACACATGACTCGGAAATATGTTCGCATTTTTGAAAAAGACAACTCCTAGTCTGCGACTGATCCCGCCTTGATGGACTGCCTCATTTATTTGGCCATACTGTATACAAATCCAAAAAAATACAAAAAAAACTAAAACGTGAAAATCACGGGGCTCTGGTTTAAAACTTAAAATACTTTAAACATTGAGCCGCCTTGCGCATTCAGATACTCCTCACACACCGTGAGCGAGCGCACTGCGCGTGTGGCCCGCCCTATCCACGGACAGTTTTAGAAAACTGCAGCCCAGCAATATTGTATTTTTTTCAGACGTGTCCCACTGAAATGACGTCATGTGCCGCCAAACATGCGCTTGCCGTTCACAGCAAACCAGACTGTCCGTTTTGCCGATTTCTTCCCGTAAACAAATGGTGAATATCGAATCAGTCACGCCAAACTGAAATTTTAGTGCCTGAACTTTCACAAACGAGCGCTTTTAAAACAAATGACGTCATTTTAGTCCGGACACGTTTGAATAAATCCACAATACGCCACTGCAACGCTTTAATTCGGGAGATGGAAATGCCATATGTCATTTAATGAGCGGTGAACAGCAGATACAGTGCAATGCTGAGCAGTACGTTTCATATGATTTCATTCAGGGGTTCGGCGAGTACCGTATTACCCCCAATAAACCCCCATGGGGATTAATACGTCAGCGACTTTTAGGTGTGGGGGTTTATTGGTGGGGGGGGGGATTATTGGTGGGGGGGGGTTTATTTACAAAAAAATTCTAGGGGTGGGGGTTTGTTGAAAAATGGCAAAAATACCTTGCATGGCAGGCAAGAAAGTCGCAGAAACTTCTACTCTACATAGAAATTTCCTTTTATAACAGCCTTTTGTAATGAAATTACTATAAACTCACCCATTTGGGGCCTTTGGTAGCACAATTTCATCATTTTCACTGCAACCAGCCACTGAATTCGCTGGGTATGTGTTTCAAACCGGTCTCCAATAATCCCCCATGGGGGATTATTTGTGGGGGGTGGATTATTTGGAAACTGGTCGGGGGGGTGGGGGTTTATTGGTGGGGGGGGATTAATGGTGGGGGGGTTTAATGGGGGTAATACGGTATTATTTGATATGCTCTGAAACTCTGATATGTCAAGGTCTAACTTCTGGAACACCCGAGGGTAAAACTCCTCTTTGTTCAGACACTAGTCAGTTTTATAAAACTGAAATGAGTTCTCTTTTTTTTTAGTTCCAAAAAAACATTTTTGTTCACATTTTCACAACACAGCGTTATATTTTTTTGCGGTCATTGTTGAATTTTTTGTGAATTTTCCTGATTCTTGCTCAGCTGTGCCAACAATTTTGTTTACCAAAAACTTTGTCCTGATTATGAATCGTGAGGTGTTGCAGAGGTTGAATCAATTGATATCTAGGTCAAACACATGTGCTCGTGACATCACTTTTAAACGCTATAACCAAACGTGTATATGTTATTCATTTTAAACTTGATGATCAGAATTCTAATTTTTCTGCCTTCGATATACTACCATGAGATTTCAATGTGAAGTTTTCTTGCGAAAACTGTTTTCCCACCCCAATGATCTGGAATTTTCTGGTTTGAAATCCTTATTGTAGAAAACACTAATTGTTTAATTGTGATGTGATAAATCATAATGAATGTTTAGTATCTTTCAACATTGTTATTGTGCAAACCAAAACAGGTTCGTCCTTGAATTTTGTTTTCAAAATTCAATTTCTTAAACTCTGCATATAAGAAAAATCTATACTTCCCTTTTGAACCAATGTCATTTTATTTTAAATGTTATTAAGTTTATTTTAGTTTATTAAGTTTAAGTTTATTCTTTCAAACTGAACTAAATTTATTTTCGTCGTTTTTTGTTTTCGTAACAAACGTTGTTTTTACCATGCAAAAGACTTTGAAACTTCTAAACTTTAACCACACCCAATGAACGTGAACGACATACATGCCGCATCCGTGTCCATTCCGTTTTAACAGTTTTTTTATCAATCGACTTTGTATCTGTATTATGTTCGAGTCTAATCTATTGTTCTGTTCTGTGGAAAACATAAACATCAAGATGTTTCCATGACTTTTGTGGCCAGAAAGTTGGTTTATAATAAAAAAGACCAAAACTTTGCGCACACAAAACGGACGCATAAAAATAGAGGCGTTACCTAGTTCGGCAATTTTTTGTTTATCCGCTTGTCTGCAACGCGGATATTTTGCCCGCTAGTCAATGCATAATTTAGTCTGAAACATGGTGCACCCTGTTCAAAATAAAATAGTCAATCAACATCGTCCAATCTAAAAACGTCCATCCATTTCTGTTTTGTCTGGGTATTTTCCGTTGCAAAGAAAGGCGAGTGGGATAATGTGAGACGTTCGAACTTTTGATCGAATTCATAAAATAAAATTTAAAATTTAGTTTTTAAGTTCTCCTTTGAATAAAGTCTATGCTCGCTCGCTCAGCTTTCTTTGATCTTTGTGTGTGATAGCACACAAACATCAACAATCAATTATCACTAATCCAACTCATAGGCCGCAATATTTGTAATTTGAACCAAAACCAAATGAGATATCTTTGCGTGAGACGTGTGATGTGACGTTCATTTTCAATGAATCGTTTAACGCGTCAACTAATCAGTTGTTCGTCTTATTTTCTGAGAACAATAGTTTCTGAGTTCTGACACTGATTGATAGTGGTGAGTGGTGATACAGAAAAAGGGTTTCCGTTCTTTTGTCGCCGTCGACCTTCATGAAATTACTGCTAGCGCACCTCAACTGTCGAAATCGAAGTATCGGTGCCACGGTGCGTGTGATTTTCATTTGTCTGAAATTTTAAGTATTCATTACATTCGTTAATATAAGGATGTTTGATTTTTCTGTGCATTTGTGTTACGTTCATGTTTTATGAAATGTTGTCACGGCAAAATGGATTTGGATTTTACGTTACGTTTTTAAAAAATACAGTGCACAGTGCGGCGCAGCGATAATAACCCCACGAACAAGACGACACACAAAGCGAAGGCCGTTTGTGGGCTTGGCTGGCTGTTGAATTTTTGAGCCGTTCATTCAACTCAGCGCGCGACAATTTTTATTCAGAACATTTTTTTTTGTCATTTAACTGGCCATTCAATATTCAGCGAGCGCGTGCGTTGTAGTGGTTGGTGAAAAACGATTTGTTTGCTGAGAAAATAACGAAAAAAAATTGCCGTTGCCATCGTGTGTCTTGTGTGTGCTTTGCGGAGTGGGTTTTTTGTTGAGATTGAAAGAAGAGCAGACTTTTAAATGATGAGTATTTTGACAAAAGAAGAGCGTATTTTGACAGAATTCGGCACGTTTCATTCAACAGCACACAGCCAAGTGATGATAGGTATTAATGATTATTTCATTTCATTTCAAAAAATTGTGTTGTGGTTTGAATTGAAGTAGAATTTTGAGGTGCCACGCACAGTACACACACACACACGTTTCTCGGCACCCAAGCCGAAGCGTTTTTGTGTTTGTCTCGTCACGATTTGTTCTCTCTGTGCAGTTGGTGCATCAGAGCAGCACATAACTCATGTTGAAAAAAGTTCGTATTTTCGTTGCTTCATTGCTCTTAGATTGCTTCAGTTTTCTCCGTTCACTGTTCCAGCTTTTTCAGTCATCAATGTGAGTGCACTACACGTTGCACAGCACAAGAATGCATTGATATAAAATTCCATCAGGTTTTTACAGTTACGCTGGTGATTCAGCTTTGCTGAAAATAATTATTCACTTTTGTGCTTCCACAGAAAACAGAAGTCGGTATTGCATTCAACTTTTAGTCTGTGACGGAGCAAAAGAAACGCGCCGGTGATTCCCTGAATGAAACAGTGTGGCTTTGCTCTTCATGAAGTGTTTAGTTGATTCGATGAACGAACCAGAGCTTTTTCAACCATGCTTTTCAACTGTTGCGAACTGTATTCTTTTAATTATTCTTCTGCGTCAATAAACGAACTTTGCAACTTTAAAAACGCCCCTGTTCTATTTTTTGTTGGATTGGCAAGCAGAGCAGAACCATAGCTGTTCTAGGGAGGGGCTGGGGGGCCGCCCAAAAAAATTTTTTTGAATCTATCTCTATCAGACAGGTTTTTTCGGCTCAGCTATTATCTATCAAAAAAAATTCTCAGCCAGCTATCTATCTGAAAATTTTTGTTTTAGAAGACACAAAATGAGTCAATTTTTGACCAAAATTGACTATTTCTGCTGGTAATTCTTGAAAATTTAGCTAATTTTGGGTAAAATATGCGTTTATACTCGTTTTTTAATGTATTTTTAGCATTATTTTGCTGTTATTATAGCTTTTTATATCTATCTATCAAATTTCAAAATTTTGACCCCCCCCCCAAAGTCACATGCCCCCCCCCGCGCCCCCCCCCCAAAATTTTCCAGCTATCTATCTGGAAAATTTGCTCCAGCCTCAAGCTATCTATATCGGCCCCCCAACCCCTCGGCTCTGGAACAACTGTGCCTACGCCCCCAGAACAACTACGTATTTAGTTCTGAAAGTGCAAAATTCAAACTCAGCGCGTCCGCGCGGTTCGTCACCCCCCCCCCCCCCCCCCCAGCCTCAGCACCAGTACCGTGGGCCCAAAAAAAATTTCGAAGGGGGGGTATGGTGCCGTGGGGGGGGGTGCCGACCAAAAAGTGAGGGGGGGTCCAACCTATGGTAACGTGGGACCCCCCAGGGGGTCCTATGGGGGGCATAGTTGTTCTGGGGGGGGGGGGCCTGGGGGGGCCGGCCTCCCCCAAAAAATTTTCGAATCTATCTCTATCAGACAGGTTTTTTCGGTTCAGCTATAATCTATATAGAAAAATTTTTTTAGCCAGCTATCTATCTAAAAACATTTGTCTTCGAAGACATAAAATGAGTCAATTTTTGACCAAAATTGACCATTTTTGCTTGTAATTCTTAAAAATTTCGCCAATTTTAGGTACAATTTGCCGTTTATACTTGATTTTTAGTGTATTTTTAGCATTATATTGCTGTTTTTATAGTATTTTAACGTTTTAGCTATCTATCTATCAAATTTCAAAATTTTGACCGGCCCCCCCCCAAAGTCATATGCCCCCCCCCCCGCAGCCCCCCTCCCAAAATTTTCCAGCTATCTATCTATCTGGAAAATTTGCTCCAGCTATCTATATCGCCCCCCCCCAACCCCTCGGCTCTAGAACAACTATGATGGGGGGGTGCATTTTTTCAAAATTTTCTGTGGGGGGTCCATCCCCCACCCCCCCATGATATTTTCGATTTTCGAGGGGGGGGTGTCGGCCAAATTTTCGAGGGGGGGGGTCCGATGGGGACGGGTGCCCGGTTTTCGGGGGGGGGGGGGGGGCACGGTGCCCCCCCACCCCCCCCCCACCCGACGGTCTCTGGTGCTCTGGGGCAGTAGCGAAAGCGGGACCTCGCTCGGGTGAAGGGGGGGGGGGTGTTTGCCTAATTTTAGAGGGGGGGTCAGGTGCCTTCTCGGTGAGGGGGGGGGGTGCACGGGCAGCAACTTTTTCTGAGGGGGGGGGGGGGTGCACTGGCAGAAAAATTTCGTGAGGGGGGGGGGGTGCACGGGATCGCACGGGTAATACCAAATTTTTGCCTTAGAAAAACACAGAAATTCTTGTAAAATAAAGAATATTTTGTGCAAACAATTTATTTATTTATTTTTTTAATTATACGCAGGGGTCGAGCCCGATTTTTGGCGAATCCGAGGGGGGGGGGTCCGCCCAAATTTGGGGGGGGGGGGGTCGTCACGGTCCCGGGTGGGGGGGGGGTCGACTTGGTTGGGGGGGGGGGCTCCCGAGTGAGACCGAAAATTCTAGGGGGGGGGGTCCGAGCGAGACCGAAAATTCTAGGGGGGGGGGGGGGGTCGGACCAAAAGTTGTTGAATAAAAGTGCTAGAAACCACAGCATCCAGTCAAGGCCTCTCTCTAGTCTCTAGTCATACATTTTGCTTTGATTTTCGTTCGGGTCGGGACATCTGAAAGCTACACGAACGAGACATGCTGCACGGGTGAGACTTGATATTGAAGTACAGTATTGAAAACATTGCCGTACAAAGTGGTAAATGTATAACAAAGTGGTACGTATACAAAAAAACATACAATATAAATTGAGATACAAACATGCATATAATATAAATACCTACAAATGAGAGAAATATAGAGATATACAAGAGAAAATGTCTCCATCGAAAGTCAAAATCAAAGGGGGGGGGGGTGGTCAGCAGACGGTCAGGATTTGGTAGTGGGGGGGGGGGTTTGGAAGGTCGAAATCTGGGAGGGGGGGGGGGGGGGGGTCTGGCCCCCCCAAATTCGAGGGTGGGGGGGTATTTTGACCAAAATTTGGGGGGGGGGGTTTGCCCGGGTGGGGGGGGTGTCGACTTGGTTGGGGGGGGGTGGGGGGGGGCCCCCCCCCCACCCCCCCATCTCGACCCCTGATTATACGTGCGCCGGTTCCGGACATAGTTGTTCTAGGGGGGGCCTGGGGGGGGGGCCGGCCCCCCCCAAAAAATTTTCGAATCTATCTCTATCAAACAGGTTTTTTCGGCTCAGCTATTATCTATCCAAAAAAATTTCTCAGCCAGCTATCTATCTAAAAATTTTTATCTTCGAGGACATAAAATGAGTCAATTTTTGAGCAAAATTGACCATTTTTGCTCGTAATTCTTGAAAATTTCGCTAATTTTAGGTAAAATACGCGCTTATACTTGATTTTTAGTGTATTTTTAGCATTATTTTGCTGTTTTTATAGCTTTTTATTGTTTTAGCTATCTATCTATCAAATTTCAAAATTTTGACCGCCCCCCCCCCCCAAGTCACAAGCCCCCCCCGCGGCCCCCCCCCCCCCCCCCCAAAATTTTCCAGCTATCTATCTATCTAGAAAATTTGCTCCAGCTATCTATATCGGCCCCCCCCCCCAACCCCTCGGCTCTGGAACAACTATGGTTCCGGAAACCCGAAGGTACCAAACTCCGGCGGAGACGGGCAATTACTGCCCCGAGCCCAATTTTACCCTCGGCTCAGGAGGGAATAGACCATCAGATGTTTGTTGGTCACTCTAATTTTCCACGAGTATGTCTTGTCCACAGCGAGGTTCGAACCGGGTTCCGGGTACCTACAGAACTGTGGGCCGAAGTTCTACCGCTACGCCATTGTTTGGTCAGAAACAACAAAATATATGCAGGGACAGACACAAACGTCAAGAAAAATGCAAAAATTACGGTATTTTTGGAAAAAATTGAGAAGAGATTGACCACCGTGAGGGGGGGGGGGTGCGATCCCGTGTTTTCTCGCGGAGGGGGGTGGGGGGAGTCTAGTACCCGTGTCGAGGTAAAGGGGGGGTACACGTAGAGATGTAAGGGTCAAAAAAAATTTTTTTTTTAATTTTTTTTTTAAAAAAAAAGTAAAAAAAAATGAGCATTTTTTTTTATTAAAAATTTTTGAAATTTTTTCTTTAATGTGCCCTGAAAATGCCGTTTTTGGCATAATTTTTCGAAAGTTCAACAAAAATTTTCTTTGACTTTACCTTGTCACTTAGTCTTCAACGCTGCAGGTGGTATTCTGGATTGATTTATCGACTGTTTTCAGCCTTGGTGAGTGATGATCGACTCGCGCATTGAAGTACTTGAGCGTCGCAAAGGCTAGTTCAACAAATTCCGATGTCGCTAAGGTGAGATAGAAGCAGAGAACTCACATTTACGCATCGTTTTTCAGGATCTCGAAAGGTGGAAATTGCACTGTCTGCCACTGCAAGCGTAACTTCGTTGGTTGCTCGTTGCTGTTTCGCCTCGTGTCGTCAGCGTGATCACACCGGTTTGTTGTGGAACTTGTTTCCATGTTATTTGAGGTGAATTGAGAGGCAAAACACGAGACGTGATGTCGTCGGTGGGAAAATGGGGTCGCCGAAACCAAGTCTGAAATTTTCACCCTCCTCCCATATGAGTGGGGGTCATATGGTAAGTCGGTGGCTCCTCAGATGGTGATATTCGGACTCCCTGAAAAATTCTGAACAACTTTCATTTTTAAAAAAAAAATTTAAAAAAAAATTTTTTTTAAAGAAAAAAAATAGAAAATTTTTTTTTCTTGACATCTCTAGGTACACGGGTGTCTGCCCGTGCACGGGCAGGATTTTCGGCTGCGGGGGGGGGGGGGGGACCCCCTCCCCACCCCCCCGCACTTTCGCTACTGCTCGGGGGGGTGTACCCCCCCACCCCCCCCCTCGCCCACGGTACTGGCTCGGCCGCTCGGTGGGTGGTTAGCACGTTCGCCTCCAACTCAGAAGGTGACGGGTTCGATCCCCCACGGAGGATGACAAACTGCCGCCAGTGTAGCTCTCTACTCTAATAACTACACTCGTTTTCAACTAAAGCTTTCGGATTCGGATTCGCTGCCCTGCGGGGATATAGCGACCGCAGGCCACCGAAACCGAAATCGGGCTAAGATCACTGGTCTGGTGCCCCCAACAGCATTAGCTTAGCTGGAGACAATTAGTGACGTTTTGGAGGTCAAAACACAAGAAGTGGCATGGTAACGGTTTGGAAAAGGTTCTGCGCGTTTTTTATGTATTTGACCAAATTTGCATCTCCAGTAATTTAATCACACATCATTTTTGTGCTGTTATCATTCACATTTCATAAATTCATGGTACGGAAAAGTGTATTTTTTTATAACGCAGTCATTTTTGCAACACAGACAGGTCCTTTTTTCATTCACTCTGTTTCTGTTCATCCACATTAACAATCAACTCGTACATTTTTTTCAATTTCATTTTGTTATTGTTATTCAATATTATTACTTGTTATAATATTGTAACTCGAATATTGTTATTTTTTCAGCGCCCGGGTTTGAAAAAAACCGACTTTTTTTGTGGGAAGTGAACATCAAGAATGAAAAAGTGGAGAAATATAATGTCGTGACAGATCTGACATCTGAATTGCCTGTTTACACCACGGCGAACGCAAACCGTACATTGCCATTCATTCATGTTTTCGAATTGCCGAAAAGTAGACACACTGAAGACAGAACGACGTTCATTCGGTCCGTCGGTCAAAGTCGAAATTCTTTCAACGTCGTTCAAATCAGTATTTCCTTTCGGCGTCTGTACGTTTGAGTTTTCTCAGTCCGAGAAAAAAAGTCGCGACCGTTTTCCAATCATGAACAACCGGACGTGAAAAAAATAACTTGTACTGAACATCTGAAAAAGTTGACCAAATCAAAAAATTCCACATTAATTCGACATATCATCAAAGACAGTCGCTCTAAATAATGCGAAACATGGCGACGGATTTACTGGTTGAAACTGAAGCGTCGGTTCTTGCGAAGTCTGCTTGCGAGCATTTGCAGTCGTCGGCGCACGACGGACTCCGCCGTGAAACAGCCGATCCAACCAGTGGATGTCAAGCAGCTCTCAAAAACGGTGCTTGTGTGTGCGGTCAAAACTGCCGTCGACAATTATGCCGCGAAATCTCAGACGACTTTGAGACACAACCGGCAGAATATCAAGACGAATTGAGAACGGTCGTTGCTGATTGCTTGCCGACAGTCGACGGCGTCAGCAAACTCGATCAAAGTGCACAACTGTTGCTCGAGCAGATGGAACGCGTGAACAAGTCAGTTTTGATTGGCTTGTTCTCAATGGTGAATTGTGATTGTTGTTTGATATTAATTTGCGACATCAGTGAAAACGGCTTTTCAAAACTGGTTGTTCACTGGAAAAGAAACTAAACTATATGCAGTAATTCAAGTTTGAAACCCATGCTATCCCACAGCTCCCAATTTATTTGAACGTAAACGCAGCTGACAGTAGGCACAGGTGCAATTATCGAAACTACAGAAACACGTGTTCTCATCAGTTTTTCAAACAAACAAACGCCGAACGAACAGATCTGCTGATTAATTTCACAACTTGTTCAATTTCACTGTAGTACCGGGTTCTCTGGTCCAGGATTAGCTCACATCTGAAAGTTCGTAAACAACAATTCTATTCTGGGATTCTGGTCAGTTCGTGGGCCAGTATGAACATTGCTTCAAGCAGTTAGTTGGACTGATAAAGCCTTTGGGAGTAAAGCTTGGAGTGCTGGCAAGTGTGACTTTGTTGCTATTGGCTACACGACATGGGTGAGTAGGGTAGGATATTATTGAGTAACACAGAACACAGGATCCCAGTGCCCGGGCTTTTGCTGCTTGTATTTTGGTGCTGTTTCAACTGGTTTTTTGATTGCGCCACTCATTTCTGATGACGTGATGCAGCTTGATTTCACGCGGAATTCCAGCTAATTGATATGTTTACAATAATGTTTGCAATATGTATACGACTAAAGTGATTTGAGAACCCTTGCCAAATTTCATGTTGCACATTTTATTTAAAAAAAGTGCTCTGTTGTTGTTTTTAAAGTCCGCCTACTGGAAAACTGACAGATAATTTTGTCAGTAATAATAATGAGTAATCATCGCTGTTTAAACCAGCATTTCAATTGTAATTTTATCGTTCGGAGCTAATAAATATACACGTGAATGAGTCAGAATGCGCAAAATCTCTTTTCATGTTCATTCAAATGTACGGATGTAACATAATAGTAGTGCTTGTTCAACTCATTTTCAGACTGTGTTTAGTTTATAATAGTTTCCAGTTCTGGTGCATTGCCACCTGCATCGAGTCTGTCTCGCCACCCACTTTTCTGCGGAGCTAGCATGATTTACATGTAATACGCATTTGGTGATAGTGAAACGGTGAAACTCGCGCTGCGCGGGCGGGTTTTATGTTTTTATGTTCTTTTTTTTGAAAACTCCACCTGTATTTTCAATGGGAACCTTGGTTAGCTGTCCAACCAATCACCGTACAGAGATTGTAGGAGTTTCATAGTTTAGTTTCATTATATTAGTTTATTAGCTTACTTGTTCCATAAGAATCACGTTGCTGTGTTTTTTTTTCTTCCAGGGTAAAAGTTCGTTCTTATGATGATTCATAATTCACGTTTTCCCAGTATTTTCAATTTTTCCTATTTTTGTTTCTTTCTTACCTGCCCACCTACATTCCCATGCCACAATAACTGGTGATCTCAACAACGCACTGATTTGCTTTGTAGGTTTAGTGTCTGTCTGGTCTTCACACGAACGCGTTTTTTACAGATTTGATCATAATGGTGTTCTTGAACTTGAACGACACCTTTAGCATGGAAAGGGGCTTTTTTGCCTTGTGGCTTCAGTAGATCGTCCACAAAAACTATGTTTATTCGTTCCCCTTTCACGTGATTGCCAGTTTGCAACTGTCGTCTAGCCAATAAAACAGTCGTCACAAGGTTTTTACGTCGTCGTGGTAGCTAACACCACAAATGTTGTCGTTGTGGTAGCTAACACCACAAATGTTGTCGTTGTGGTAGCTAGCACCACAAATGTTGTCGTTGTCCCGTATTTTACAATTCTGAAAGCGCTGTTAACTTTATTAGCCCATTGTGCCATCCTGTCTCAATCAGGTTTCGGCTATTTTGTTTCGATTTTTCGTTATTATGAATTGTAAAAATAAAATACATACTGTAATGTTTACAAATACGAGTTGCTGACGCAAATTATGTTTAGTTCGTTTGAAAATTTTGACTCTTCGGTGCATATTTAGTAAATTTTCTGATTTTCTTGCATCATCTGAGTTGCATCGGCCATTACACGTTTTTTGAAATAAATTTAAATGTGCAGAAATAGATTTTGTTGGATTGTTCGGCTTGAACTTGACGTTGGTTGGATGACGTTAATAATTTCGAGACATTTTTTACATTGTAAAAAAGCAATATATGCGCAGACAAAACTGTTCAAAGTTCAGGACTGAATGTTTTTCAATAGATGTATTGGATGGCGTCATTGATCGTTGAACTTTGTGCCAACGCATACGCCGAGTAATTTTTTCCCCTTTTTTGCCTGTCAAACTTTCGGTTTGTCTTGCCCACTTGTTGCTGTAAACAGCCCGATCACACCAAACCAAACGTCTCGCTACTCGATTGTTAACTAAAAGTATTGAACTAAAACCAGAACACCAAAACTCACCAAAACACCCAGAATCATATTCTGAAAATCTAAAAAAATCAATAAATCATTCAAGAGTAAAATGACGCAGTCAAGCCCAAAAAGTTTTGTGTTTCGTGCTGTCCTATCTGTCCGTCCGTGTATGTTTACTTTACCCAACCATAGGAATTGTGTTTTTCACTGATAATTCAGCAGTTTCAAGTTGTTCCGTGTGCGACATTGTCGGTGTAGTCTGCATTCCCATTGCCACCCGACTAATCTGTGTAATTCAGTGCACACAATAATTCATTCCATTCCTTCACCCAATAACAATAATATTGTTGCACTCAAGTTGTCACCCGCGAGTGCAGCACCAAACTACCACACGTTCTGTGTCTGCAGATTTTAACATTTTTTATTCGTGGGCGAAGGTTGCTGTTTTGCCCGCCACAGCACAGTGTATCATCGGTTTCGTTTGTTCGATGTAATGTCGGTCCGCATGTATTTTTCGTATTTGCGGTTTTTGCTGTTTTGTCATTGACATGCGTACCTGGTTTGTGGACTTTTATTAGGTGACAACATTCTGAAATCAAAAAATTGTGTTGAACAAACAATAAAGGCAAAACACTTTCTTTGCCAAACAGTCTTTACTTTCTTTCTTGCAGGTTGGCTTGCATTGTCATGCAGAAAATGCCTTGATCAAAAATCGATAAACCTTGCTGTTGATTCTGGTTCTGTTCTGTTTGTTGTCCGCTGTATATTTTTTGTCGCGTTTTCGCATCTTTTCTCAATTTTTTCGAAGCTTCCTCACACCGTGTTATTACTGTTTTCGGTTAAGCAGTTTAGCTTGATTGCCTGCCGGTCGGGTCTGAGCTTTAACCCAGTCAAAAAGTGGTGTCAAAGTGCAACGCGATGACTGTATTTGCGTCATGCTTTATGAGTGGTTATGTTGCACTTGTTTCAAGTTCAGCTGGGCTCCATTGCTGCTAGCAGCTGGTTCATCTTTTAGTTGTATTTGAGTTAAAACAAAGTTTTTGCTTTTGTGATCGCCGCTTCAACTCCCATTTCAACTGACATAAGCACTTGAAAGTTAGACATGTAACCAAACAACCGACGTCAGATTAACATACTTCTTTTTGTAAACATGTCTCCAAAGACCATTTGTGAAAGTGTCAGGGTTTTGCGGTTGATAATGCCTTGTTTCCAGGAAACTATTTCAAACATTGTTTTTTGTCAAATCAGACAATCTGAACTGAATTGGTTTCGGTTTGGTTCAATATGAGGTCGATGGGTCAAAGTTTACGGTTTGTCAAAAGTAAATGTAGAAATTATCGTCTCGTAACTATAAAAGAACTAAATAAATGTGGTTTCACCGTGTTCTACTCTTTTCGTATTCGAGAAACAGATCATGCCATGCCAGTACAAACGGCTGACGGAAGCTGTTTATCAGAGTTAATTTGTTACCGCACTTCTTCAGTGTCTGTCGGCGGAAAACGAAAATACAGAATATACTTTGGTTTTATGGTGGGATTCGTGGTTTTGTTTTCTTTTACAAAGCCAGCAAGACCACAAACACAACGGTGTCGAGATAAATAAATTGCTTGTTCTCTGTGGCTCATCACACTCACTGTACGTGGCACTCGCTGTATTTTATGAACATTTTATTGCTCTGCCGCTTCCAGAAGTGCTTCTAAAATCTTCTCACACAAGATTTCAAACATCAACTAGGTTGTGTGTGATTATTTTTACTCTGAAAGCACATATAACACGTCTGCTTATTTTCTTTTTTTGCTAACAATGGTGGAATTTCAAGTATTTGTTTGTTGTAATCGGATTCTGTTTCTACGAACCATTTTATGGTATGCGTTCGAAAAAACGAAACACTCAATTTTGTGTTGTGCATAGTACAACTGAGTTGTTCAATTTTTGAAGCGTTTTTTTTGTTTTTTCTCGCCAGCTAAATTTGCCGTGTAGTAATTGAGAAAACCAGGTTATTGTAGTCTTGAAATAGGCTCTTAAAATAGTTTTGCACGCTCCGCTGCGCTCATTGTTCAGCTAAAAACAGGCATAAGGTTGTGCTTGTGAACAAAACGTTCCACAGTTGTTAAATTCTGCTGCCAAATGAACAAAAATCATTTTTGGTGTGACCATTATCTTTTCCTAAAGACCTGCGACTCAATGCGGTTGTGGACGTAAAAGGAAACTAGTTTCAATCTGTATACAGTAATTCAGAATAGCCTAAGTGACCCGGCCTTATCAAGGGGTTTCGGATCACTTTACCAATTTTGAATTTCCGCGTCATTCATGAGACTGCTTGCTTACCCATCTGTGCGCGCATTGAGTCCCGCGACCAAAATAGAAGATCATACTCAAAACTAAGAAGCGTTTTGCAGAGCGAACGAGATGGACACTCGGAGTGCGCGCAGCGGAAGTGGCAAGTCGGGCGACAGCAGGTCGGACGACAGTCGCTCAGACGGACACTCGGACACGCAGAGTCCCACGGCGTCGCACGCACCGGCCGCCTTCTTGATCAATCAGGCAACGCACGCGCACGCCCTGCACACGCACGTCAGTCGTGCAGTCGCTGCTGTGCTCTGTTCGAACGAAACCGCTGACTTGCTGCATTTGAATGTGACATGTGCTGATTGGCTGCATCCTGTTGGGCAGCACCAATTACTAGTAACGATTCAGATTCGCAGCAACTCATCTGACTTTATAATGATTTGCAGTTCGACTGGGTTTTTAGTGCATTTTGACATGCGTTTCTGCCCCCCACCCCCCCACCCCCCCCTTCCCCCCCCCCCCCCCCCCCCCCCCCCCCCCCCCCCCCCGCCCCCCCCCCCTTCCTCTTTCTTTTCTTTCTTTCCTCTCCTTTCTCCCTTTCCCCTTCCTTCTCCCCTCCTTCTTTCAAAATTTCTTCTCTCTTCCCCCCCCCCTTTTTTTTCCCTTTCCCCCCCCCCCCCCCCCCCCCCCCCCACCCCGCCCCCCCCCCCAACACCACCATTTCCTCCCCTTTTCTCCCTCCCCCCTCCTTCCTCCCCCCCCTTTTTTTTTTATTATTTATTGTTCTTTATTCTTGTATTTTTCTCCGTTTCGCTGTCTCTGAATACCCACACTTTTCAAGACATCACGCAATTATCTAAAAATGCGGGAGACGCATATAAAAGGAGGAATATGGCCTTGTGTAAGCAGTGAAAGACTTGGCTCGACAACGCTTTTCAAGTCTCTAATGTGGTACACACGGATACAAGTACATAAGAGCCATATTTTTGCGCCGTTTATTTATGATTTCGGTTGCACATGGCAACCCTCGTACTTTGTATTGTAGACAAATGAAACTTTGACATTTGCGGATTTCGGGCAGTTAGCGACCACTAAAACTACTAAAATAACAATCAGACTTTAGCTCGCTGACACTGGTTTGTCCAGGACAAATTGTACCGCAGAAGCATTGCGGAACGCAAGGTCTCCTGTGGCAAAGGCAATGACTCACGGGACAGACGGTTTATCCTGCCACACTAGTTGAAGTTGACACCGGTAAAAAAGGTGAAAATCAATGGAAGACAACTCCTTTTTGTCACTGGTGCTGGTGTGTACACAGCGGTGCGTACGTTAACAACAACGAAAAAGCTACATGCAACAATGTTTTGCAATCTCTGATTTTTCTGTTTTTGCACAGAATTTACAGAATTTCGCACATGGCGTGATTTTAGATTAAATCGAAGAGGACAATTATAAAATAACTTCAAAGTTTTACGCTTTTCAGCAAAACGAAAACGAAAACGAAAGTTTCGGATTCGCTGCCCTCCGGGGATATAGCGACCGCAGGCCACCGAAACCGAAATCGGGCTAAGATCACTGGTGCCCCCCCAAGACAGAGCGGGGCTTAGAGGCTGTCCCCCTCACGTGGCGAGGATATTGGTTCCACAGGATGGTGAGCCGTCCATTCCCCAATCCCACCGCAGTTTGGTACCTTCGGGTTTCCGGAATCGGTGGGGGGCGTGCTTAAAAACAAACAAACAAACGCGGCGCAAAAATATGACTCTTATGTACTTGTATCCGTGTGTACCACATTAGAGACTTGAAAAGCGTTGTCGAGCCAAGTCTTTCACTGCTTACACAAGGCCATATTCCTCCTTTTATATGCGTCTCCCGCATTTTTAGATAATATTCTGACTTTTACATAAGCCCCGAAGGTCGGACCAAAATCACAGTTCGACTCAGGTTTTTCATTTTTCGTTTTTTAGGCCGATTTCGCATATGCTATTTCTACCGCCGATTCGCCCAAAATCGTCACGATTCAGTACCTAGAATTGCTCACGCAAGAAAACTGACCCAAAAGACGTGATTGGCGCAATGAATTACCATGGAAAACACCGTTTTCTTGTTTTTCATTTCTGGACCGTTTTCGCCGATTTCCACGGCCGATTCGCCCGAAATCGTCACGATTCGGTATCTAGAGTTGCTCACATAAGAAAACTAACCCAGAATCCGTGATCAGCGCATTGAATTACTATGGAAAACACCGTTTTTTTTGTTTTTCATTTCTGAACCGATTTCGCCAATTTCCACGGCCGATTCGCCCGAAATCGTCACGATTCAGTATCTAGAGTTGCTCACATAAGAAAACTAACCCAGAATCCGTGATCAGCGCATTGAATTACCATGGAAAACACAGTTTTCTTGTTTTTCATTTCTGGTCCGATTTCGCCATTTTCCACGGCCGATTCGCTTGAAATCGTTAAGATTCAGTACCTAGAATTGTTCACAAAAAAATTAACCCAAAATCGGTGATCAGCGCATTGAATTACCCTGGAAAATACCCTTTTCTTGTTTTTCGTTTATGGACCGATTTCGCCAATTTCCACGCCGATTCGCCCGAAATCGTCGCGATTCAGCATCTAGAGTTGCTCACGTAATCTGAGTTGTTCTTACGTAAGAAAACTAACCCAAAATCTGTGATCAGCGCATTGAAAAACAAGAAAAGGGTATTTTCCAGGGTAATTCAATGCGCTGATACCAGATTTTGGGTTAATTTTTTATGTGAACAATCTAGGTACTGAATCTGAACGATTTCAAGCGAAACGGACCTGTAAATTGGCGAAATCGGACCAGAAAAGAAAAACAATAAAAATGTGTTTTCCATGGTAATTCAATGCGCTGATCACGGATTCTGGGTTATTTTGTGACCAATTCTAGGTACTGAATCTTAACGATTTCAAGCGAATCGGCCGTGGAAATTGGCGAAATCGGTCCAGAAATGAAAAACAAAAAACGGTGTTTTCCATGGTAATTCAATGCGCTGATCACGGATTCTGGGTTAGTTTTTTTTATGTGAGCAACTCTAGATACTGAATCGTGACGATTTCGGGCGAATCGGCCGTGGAAATTGGCGAAATCGGTTCAGAAATGAAAAACAAAAAAACGGTGTTTTCCATAGTAATTCAATGCGCTGATCACGGATTCTGGGTTAGTTTTCTTATGTGAGCAACTCTAGATACCGAATCGTGACGATTTCGGGCGAATCGGCCGTGGAAATCGGCGAAAACGGTCCAGAAATGAAAAACAAGAAAACGGTGTTTTCCATGGTAATTCATTGCGCCAATCACGTCTTTTGGGTCAGTTTTCTTGCGTGAGCAATTCTAGGTACTGAATCGTGACGATTTTGGGCGAATCGGCGGTAGAAATAGCATATGCGAAATCGGCCTAAAAAACGAAAAATGAAAAACCTGAGTCGAACTGTGATTTTGGTCCGACCTTCGGGGCTTATGTAAAAGTCAGAATATTATCTAAAAATGCGGGAGACGCATATAAAAGGAGGAATATGGCCTTGTGTAAGCAGTGAAAGACTTGGCTCGACAACGCTTTTCAAGTCTCTAATGTGGTACACACGGATACAAGTACATAAGAGTCATATTTTTGCGCCGCGTTTGTTTGTTTGTTTTTAAGCACGCCCCCCCACCGATTCCGGAAACCCGAAGGTACCAAACTGCGGTGGGATTGGGGAATGGACGGCTCACCATCCTGTGGAACCAATATCCTCGCCACGTGAGGGGGACAGCCTCTAAGCCCCGCTCTGTCTTGGGGGGCACCAGTGATCTTAGCCC
>JASANC010003526.1:0-18635 GCA_030248135.1 Theristus sp. LFF4_11 | reverse complement strand
ACCTAGGGTTAGGGAAAAAAATCCGGATTTTTTTTTTTAAATTAAAAAAAAAAAATTTTTTATAAAAAAATTTTTTTTTACAAGTTAGGTTTGTTCGAAGCGTCTCGTCGAGCTGAGTTCATCTAGACTATTTTCAGAACGATCCGGAAAACTATAAGAGCGAAAATCGTGTTTTATTGAAATTATGTCCATTTCATAGAAAGGTGCATTTTCAACAGTAAAACAGGACAATTTTCGACGTGTACTTGAATATTGAACCGTTCTTAGTTGTTCCTCTTTAGAAAATTACCAAAATTTGACTGTGTTCAAAAATTCCTGTTTGCTGTAGCTAAGTCGGCAACCCCTGTCGACCCGGTCGCCCCCCCCCCCAAGACACTTACTTTCAGGTTCAACCAGCTATGCTATCTGCCACATGGCGAGAGCCCACTCTTCAAATCATCGTATCGAAAACACGTACCATGATTTCGCGATCACGTTGCGGGCAACTGACAGACGCAAGTTTAACACGTTAGTTTAGCTCAGCACGCAAGTTTTAACATGTGGCCATGTTATCGGGTATCTGAAAAACGGTCGTGTGATGTGGTATTAACCAACATCCCCGCTCCAATTGTTTAACAATATATCGCACAACTCCATTGTAGACCTATAACGTACGCCAATCAACAAGATATCATGTTCATCTCATGGCCTACCGACTGAAAAAAACATGTTCTAAGTTGCAAGAAAACGATTTCTGAAACGATATTTCAATTCAGTTAAGTCATTTCAACGCTAAAAATTGACTCTAGAAGTCATCCAAATCGAAAAACATGGAGTACGTCGGTCAAAATGACCAAATAATGACATGTACCTAAGCACACAAAGAAGTTGGGAAGAAAATTTGGTTTGAACTTTCAAAAAATTATGCCATAAATCGAATTTTCAGAGCAAAGTAGAAGAAAAATTTTTCAAATTTTTTTTAAGTTTGAAAAAAAAAATCCAAATTTCAATAAATCAAAAAAAAATAAAAAAATTTTTTTTTTCTATAAGCCCCTAACCCTATACCTCCAGCCATCCTGCCGTGGTTTTCCCTCAAAACGTACTATGGTTAGGGGCTTTGAAAAAAAAAAAAATTTTTTTTTTTTTTTTTTTTCGTTTTTTTTTTAAAAAAATTGAAATTGGATTTTTTTTTCAAACTTAAAAAAAAAAATTTGAAAAATTTTTCTTCCTACTTTTGCTCTGTAAATTCGATTTATGGCATAATTTTTTGAAAGTTCAAACCAAATTTTCTTCCCAACTTCTTTGTGTGCTTAGGTAAATGTCATTATTTGGTCATTTTGACCGACGTACTCCATGTTTTTCGATTTGGATGACTTCTAGAGTCAATTTTTGGCGTTGAAATGACTTAACTGAATTGAAATATCGTTTCAGAAATCGTTTTCTTGCAACTTAGAACATGTTTTTCAGTCGGTAGGCCATGAGATGAACATGATATCTTGTTGATTGGCGTATGTTATAGGTCTACAATGGAGTTGTGCGATATATTGTTAAACAATTGGAGCGGAGATGTTGGTTAATACCACATCACACGACCGTTTTTCAGATACCCGATAACATGGCCACATGTTAAAACTTGCGTGCTGAGCTAAACTAACGTGTTAAAAACTTGCGTCTGTCAGTTGCCCGCAACGTGATCGCGAAATCATGGTACGTGTTTTCGATACGATGATTTGAAGAGTGGGCTCTCGCCATGTGGCAGATAGCATAGCTGGTTGAACCTGAAAGTAAGTGTCTTGGGGGTCGACAGGGGTTGCCGACTTAGCTACAGCAAACAGGAATTTTTGAACACAGTCAAATTTTGGTAATTTTCTAAAGAGGAACAACTAAGAACGGTTCAATATTCAAGTACACGTCGAAAATTGTCCTGTTTTACTGTTGAAAATGCAACTTTCCCTCTATGAAATGGACATAATTTCAATAAAACACGATTTTCGCTCTTATAGTTTTCCGGATCGTTCTGAAAATAGTCTAGATGAACTCAGCTCGACGAGACGCTTCGAACAAACCTAACTTGTAAAAAAAAATTTTTTTTTTAATTTTTTTTTTAATTTAAAAAAAATCCGGATTTTTTTTCCCCTAACCCTAGGTACACACCTAGGGTTGTTAAAAAAACAAAAATCGTCATTTTTGTTTAAAAATTTTTTTTTTAATTTCACAAAGCAAAGTTGTGCTAAATCAATCAGGGAATCCGAAGAACCACATTTGATGTGCAAGCGATCCCGAATGACTCCCGTATCGGCCGTATGGCGGAACTTTCACACTTTGATTTGGTGACCTCATTTACCCCTATTTTCCAAACCGTTACATGCCTCTTCTTGTGTTTTGACCTCCAAAACGTCACTAATTGTCCCCAGCTAAACTAATGCTAAAGTGAAGACATACATACCGCCTTGAAATTCGATCAATTCTTCTGATGGTGTCGCGACGACACGACACGAAGCAGCAAGCAACCAGACAACGTAGCGCTTGCAGGCCTTTAACAAAACCACGGAGGCAACACGGAACACGGAGGCTGCACGCTTAACAAAACCACGGAGGCAACACGGAGGCTGCGTGCAGCTAAAGTGACCCATATTTTATATGCACACAACACGCTGCGCACCTTTAACAAAACCACGGACGGAACACGGAGGCACGCGGATTTGGGGAGATTTGGGGACAGGACAAATCCGTCCCCCTCCCAAAAAATTTATGTTTTTGTTAAATAAACAAATAAATAAATAAAGGCGCAATAAAGCAAAGCAAAGCTAAATGTCAAAACTAGACTTCAAGGATTACGGTAGCTCTCCAACGGGTCTCGACACGATTTTTTAAAAACGTCCCTGATTGCCAGCAAAAGCTACTCTATTGGGGGACACCGTTCATATGATTGCAACAAACAGTCTTATGTTTGAAGTTCGGGCACACGGGTTACGGTAGCGGTAGTTTTGGGTCTTGACACGAAGTTGCTGAAAACTACTTTGTTTCTTCCGAATAACAGTTGAAACCATTTAGAAACATGCCGCATTATCACAGAACGTCAAAAATCGGATTTTAAGGAGTACGCTGTGTGGGTCTCGACGCGATTTTTTTTAAACTGCCTTTTATTGCCAGGAAAATACTAAATTGATGAACACCGTTCACATGACTGCAAGAAACAACTGTTATTCACAGTAGTTTTCAGCAACTTCGTGTCAAGACCGAACTACAGTTACCGTAACCCGTGGGATCTTACTTCAGACATATGACTGTTTCGTGCAATCATGTGAACGGTATCCACCATTCTAATAACAGTTCTTGGCAATAAAAGAACGTTTTAAAAAATCGTGTCGAGCGAGACCCACAGCAGAGTTACCGTACTCCTTAAAATCCGACTTTTGACGTTCTGTGATAATGCGGCATGTTTCTAAATGGTTTCAACTGTTATTCGCAAGAAACAAAGTAGTTTTCAGCAACTTCGTGTCAAGACCCAAAACTACCGCTACCGTAACCCGAACTTCAAACATAAGACTGTTTGTTGCAATCATATGAACGGTGTCCACCAATAGAGTAGCTTTTGCTGGCAATCAGGGGCGTTTTTAAAAAATCGTGTCGAGACCCATTGGAGAGCTACCGTAATCCTTGAAGTCTAGTTTTGACATTTAGCTTTGCTTTGCTTTATTGCGCCTTTATTTATTTATTTATTTGACAAAAACATAATTTTTTTTGGACGGGGACAGATTTGTCCTGTCCCCAAATCTCCCCAAATCCGCGTGCCTCCGTGTTCCGTGGCTATGTAAAGGTGCGCAGCGTGTTCTCTGTTCCTAAAATATGGGTCACTTTAGCTGCACGCAGCCTCCGTGTTGCCTCCGTGGTTTTGTTAAGCGTGCAGCCTCCGTGTTCCGTGTTGCCTCCGTGGTTTTGTTAAAGGCCGCGCTTGCAAACGGAGCAGCGAGCTGCGAGCACAATCGGACGCTCTGCGAGGCGAATCGTCACCTTATCTGCATCGGAAATGGTAGGCCAAGCTTTGGGACGCTCAAAAACTTCATCGCAGATGTTGTCGTACTAGCCTAAAATCAGTCGGTAAAACGGCCCAAAATCGACTGCTAAAGGTTTTACGAGGTATAATCAAAGAAAATTTTTGTTGAACTTTCGAAAAATTGTGCCAAAATTGAGGTTTTCAGAGCATATTAGAGAATTTTTTTCGAATTTAAAAAAAAATTGTCATTTTTGTTTTTTTTTAAAAAGAAAAATTAAAAAAAAAATTTCAAAAATCAAAGTTGTGCTAAATCAATCAGGGAGTCCGAAGGGTACTCCTTCAGAATACGGGTCCGCTCAAATTTCATCGCAGCGCGCTGATTGATAGCTCAAATGAAAGCCCTCGTTCTGCTGAGTAATCCTGTGTATGGGTTTTTTGAAATTCAAAAATTTGAAGAAGCTATTTGAATTTGAAATTTTAGATAGAGTGGGTCTGTGGTGAGCTTGTCAAGTGCACTGAATGTTGTATTTATGTGCTTGATAGATATTTATGATGGATACCGTTCACATGATTGCATGAAACAGTCATACGTCTGAAATTGGTGCCCACGGGTTACGGTAGCGGCAGTTTTGGGTCTTGACACGAAGTTGCAGAAAACCACTTTGTTTCTTGGGAATAACAGTTGAAACCTTTTAGAAACATGCAGCATTTATAACAGAATGTCAAAAACCGGATTCCAAGGATTACGGTAACTCTGCAGTGGGTCTCGACACGATTTTTTTAAAACGTCCTATTGCCAAGATAAGCTACTAGAATGATGGATGCCGTTCACATGATTGCATGTAACAGTCATATGTCGGAAGTTTTGTCCCACGGGTTACGGTAGCGGTAGTTTTGGGTCTTGACACGAAGTTGCTGAAAACCACTTTGTTTCTTGTGAATAACAGTTGAAACCTTTTAGAAACATGCAACGGAACTCAGAACACTCGGCTGTCCCATTCAGCGACGTTCAGCAAACGGCGGCTACGAAATTGGCATGTGCTGTATGGCTACTCTCAGGGTGACATCGCTACTTTTACTACATGTACAAACGCAGCTAATGTTACACAACATTTTTGCTTGAGAAGACATTTGTTCGCGACCCTTCGAATCACTTGCTGCATTCGTTACCGGGTTTCATTGGCATACTTTCTCATTTTCACAACTGCGATGTCAAAGTTTTCTGTCAACCCACCAATCATGTGAACGGTATCCATCATTCTAGTAGCTTTTCTTGGCAATAAAAGGACGTTTTTAAACAATCGTGTCGAGATCCACTGCAGAGTTACCGTAATCCTTGAAATCCGGTTTTTGACATTCTGTTATAATGCTGCATGTTTCGAAAAGGTTTCAACTGTTATTCACAAAAAACAAAGTGGTTTTCAACCACTTCGTGTCGAGACCCAAAACTACCGCTACCGTAACCCGTGGGACCAAACTTCCGACATATGACTGTTACATGCAATCATGTGAACGGCATCCATCATTCTAGTAGCTTATCTTGGCAATAAAAGGACGTTTTAAAAAAATCGTGTCGAGACCCACTGCAGAGTTACCGTAATCCTTGGAATCCGGTTTTTGACATTCTGTTATAAATGCTGCATGTTTCTGAAAAGTTTCAACTGTTATTCCCAAGAAACAAAGTGGTTTTCTGCAACTTCGTGTCAAGACCCAAAACTGCCGCTACCGTAACCCGTGGGCACCAATTTCAGACGTATGACTGTTTCATTCAATCATGTGAACGGTATCCATCATAAATATCTATCAAGCACATAAATACAACATTCAGTGCACTTGACAAGCTCACCACAGACCCACTCTATCTAAAATGTCAAATTCAAATAACTTCTTCAAATTTTTGAATTTCAAAAAACCCATACACAAGATTACTCAGCAGAACGAGAGCTTTCATTTGAGCCATCAATCAGCGCGCTGCGATGAAATTTGAGCGGACCCGTATTTTGAAGGAGTACCGTCCGAAGAACCACATATGATATGCAAGCGCCTCCCGAATGACTCCCGTATGGCGGAACTTTGCAGATTTTGTTTTGGTGACCTCAATTACCCCTTTTCCAAACCGTCACCATGCCTCTTCTTGTGTTTTGACCTCCAAAACGTCACTAATTGTCCCCAGCTAAACTAATGCTAAAGTGAAGACAAACATACCGCCTTGAAATTCGATCAATTCTTCTGATGGTGTCGCGACGACACGACACGAAGCAGCAAGCAACCAGACAACGTAGCGCTTGCAAACGGAGCAGCGAGCACAATCGGACGCTCTGCGAGGCGAATCGTCACCTTATCTGCATCGGAAATGGTAGGCCAAGCTTTGGGGCGCTCAAAAACTTCATCGCAGATGTTGTCGTAGTACTAGCCTAAAATCAGTCGGTAAAACGGCCCAAAATCGACTGCCAAAGATTTTACGAGGTACAATCAAAGAAAATTTTTGTTGAACTTTCGAAAAATTGTGCCAAAATTGAGGTTTTCAGAGCATATTAGAGAATTTTTTTCGAATTCAAAAAAAATTGGCATTTTTGTTTTTTTAATCACTTTAAAAAAAAATTCATTTTTGTTTAACAACCCTTGGTACACCCCTCCGCGTAATGCATCATTATTAAAACAGGTGCATCAGTGGCGGTTGCCCCTGCCCTTTAACACAGGAAAGAAAAAAATGCAAAAACTAAATTGATCATTTTCACCTTATCAAAAAGGCTTGGCTTAGGATTAGGATTAGGTTTAGGATTAGGAACCTACAACGACTCATTGCAAGCAACCTCTGATCAGAAATCAAAAAAATCACTTTTAAGTATGTATACAAATCCCCCCCAGAGCACCAGAGACCGTCGGGTGTTGCTGGCTTCAATTTCGATCATTTTCACAACGACATAATGGGACGTTCGCACAAACACGCTGGCTCGAATGATAAACGACGTTTTGCAACCGCTAAGCGACAACGGGTTGAAACTCCACAAGACGACGACAATGACAGTTGTATCACCGATGAAGAACAGGTGTGTTGATCGGTAAATTGTTACTGTTTTTCTGTTTTGTTTTTTATTGTCTGTGCTTTGTTTAAACCAAGGACAACTTTATCCAGCTGTTGCATGGTTCCTTTCTTCAAATGGGGGGGGGGGGGGTGGGGGGTAGGGGGGCACCGTGCCACCCCCCTAAAACCGGGCACCCCCCCCCCATCTAGGGTTGGCTGGCACAGGAAAAAAACCGGTTTCTTTTCCGTTTTAAAACCTTTTTTTCAGTTTTTTTCCTGAAAAAATAAAGAACCGGTTTTGTACCTTAAAAATTTTTAAACTTCGTGGTCAAAAATCACAATTCTTCTTTGATTGATAAAATGTAAAATTATATTTTTGAAAAAACGGTGCAGTGAACTGTGTCGAACTAAACTGGTGAAGCATCATTTTGCAGAAGCTTTTGTGGCAAGTAGGGATGGAGCCGGTTCCGGTCCGGATTCCGGATTCCGGATTCCGGCGCCTAAAATTGGATCCGGATCCGGTCCGGATTCCGGCGTAATTTTGCCGGATCCGGCCGGATCCGGCCGGAATGGCCGAGACCCGCAAATTAACCAGTTGATTCCTCTGTTTCAGAGCTGTTCAATGGTTTGACAAATTTGTTTCGGTGCTTTGTTGGTTTTGTTGTTGTGCATTTGACATGTGATCAGTGAGCGTTTCTTTAGTTTAGTGTTCTGTTCAATGGTAAATGGTTCACTGCTTTTGTCTTGAGTGGTAAACTTATGTGCAGCATCGTCCACTTTAAAAAACGTGGCTGCCAGCTTTTGGCCGACGTTGTTGATGAACAATAGCAGTTTTTTTTGAAATCAGCCATCTTCGTTGGTCATATTCAGTTAGCTGTCAAACAGTTGCTTTTTTGTGAGCCCCAGAACACCAGAGATTTTAGCGACGTGTGTTACCGTGGGTGTGCGGGGTGCCGTGACGCCCTAAAACCCGATAACCCCCCCCCCCCCCCAACGACGAATCCACGAGACGACGAATCCATTTCAATGGTGTTGCCCGCCGTTTGAGCACTGAAGCAGCGCATCGAACAAGTCGATGCGAGTGGCATTGGTACGACGAAAAAAACGCTGCTGACCAGTATCGACACACGCTTCCGTGCGCTTTTCCACAACGAATCCAACATCATGGTCACGTACGTTGATCCGCAATTCAAGAAAACTGCAGTCGTCTTCGAAAATGAAGGCGCGATTCGTTGTGAACTACTTCACATTGCAAAGAAAATCTTGAAACGACCGGAGACGCCCACAAACTGCGACGATACATCCGAGATCGCGAACAACGACGATGACGAAAGTGAACGCGAGCCCGAACCAAAAAAGAAATCGACTGGCCTCTACGAAGGCATCGAGTTTCACGCTGCGCGACCGCGCAACCCGTCAGGCGAATCCAGTCTCGAAGACGAACTGCGCGGCGAAATGAATATGTACGAGTCGGATGATTTTATCGACGAACCGGACAAAAGTGATCTAATGCTAGACTTTTGGCGGCTGAACTCGTCTAAATACCCCAAACTATCGACAATCGCGCGCACATACCTGGCACCGATACCAACAAGCGTGGCAAGTGAACGAATGTTCTCTGAAGCCAGGCAGGTGTTTGTGTACAGCCGATCTCGTTCTCTACTCAGAACGCCGAAAAGGTCATGTTTCTGAATGGAGTGTTGCCAGCACTTGATTATCCCTTTGCGATGTGAATTTTGTCAATTGTTGTTGTTGTAATTTTTGGTTGGTTCACGTGCTGTGTCTTGCTGATTTTGTTTCTGTGTCTGTGCTGTTTTATGCTGAAAATGTGATGAAGAAGCGACGAAATGTGCGTAGATGTTTTTTAGACATAAAAAGGCCATTCCGGTCCGGATTCCAGCAATTTTTGCCGGATCCGGCCCGGCCGGAATGGGCTTTTGCCGGATCCGGCCCGGATTCCGGCAAATTTGCCGGATCCATCCCTAGTGGCAAGGGTCAAGTGAAATACGATGAAGACAAGGTGACTGCTAAACTAAGTGCATATGCAGACTGACTGACGATGACGATCAATTTTTCACCAAAATTTACCATTTTTGCTCGTAATTCATGAAAATTTCGTTAATTTTAGGTAAAATACGCGTTTATACTTGATTTTTAGTGTATTTTTAGCATTATTTTGCTTTTTTTTATAGCCTTTTAGCGTTTTAGCTAGGTATCTATCAAATTTCAAAATTTTGACCGCCCCCCCCAAAGTCACATGCCCCCCCGCGCCCCCCCCCCAAAATTTTCCAGCTATCTATCTGGAAAGTTTGCTCCAGCTATCTATATCGACACCCCCCAACCCCTCGGCTCTGGAACAACTATGGGTGTACCCCCCCCCCCACCTCCCCCCCGCCCACGGTACTGACCGTGGGCCCAAAAAAATTTTGAGGGCGGGGGGTATGGTACCGTGGGGGGGGGGGTGCCGACCAAAAAGTGAGGGGGGTCCAAACTATGGTAGCGTGGGACCCCCATGGGGGTCCAATTGGGGGGTGCATTTTTTCAAAATTTTCGGTGGGGGGTCCACCCAGTACCGTGGGCGGGGATGGGGGGGAGGGGTACACCCCCCAGCGCACCAGACCGTCGGGTGGGGGGGGGGGGGAGGCACCATGCCACCCCCCTAAAACCGGGCACCCCCCCCCCCCCCCCCCCATCGGACCCCCCCCTCGAAAATTTGGCCGACACCCCCCCCCACCCCCAGATGTCCGAGAACATCCAATTGTGGAGCGTGAGTTAGAACTTTGGGACTCCGCAATACGAAACTACGGAACTGCTGAGGTCGGAAACACTATGAAACTACGGAATTACGAAACTCCGGAACTACGCAACTGCGGGAGGGCCACTGCGGGATTCCATAACTTGCAAACTCGGGATCTCCGAAACCACGGAATTCCGGAAATCCGTAACTCCAAACGTCGAAAAAGTCATAGACAGTCAGTTATTTACAAGCATGGCCAAAAGGCACGCTTTGTATTCTCCCTCCACATCAAGGCGGGATCAGTCGCAGACTTGGAGTTGTCTTTTCGAAGAATGCCAAGATAATTCTCAATCGTGCGTACAAGAGATAAAGAATAAATAGAATATCACGATGAATCAATTAGTTTGAAAAAACGCGTCAAATTTGACACATAACTATGTTTTTGAGCGCCTTTTTTTCTTTCATTGAATTTTCGCGCGCTCATTGCACCCTGAAAAAAGCTGCCATGTTTACTCGGCCATTCCCGTACGGCTGTTTATCTTTTATTGGTTGAGGTTATTTTTCAACTTTCAGTTTTTTTCTTTTTGTTCTGTGTGCTTGGATGGAGTTTCTTGTTCTGGTTTTTCTGCTTTTTCATTTTGTTAGGTTGTTTTTTTGTTCTGGTTTTTCTTTGCATATGCCTGGACTTAGAATTTTGATTTGATATTGACACAGCAGCTTGCCAAAAACAACTTGAAAACGGTGAAAATAAAAAAATGAAAGCAAAGTCGTCGTCGTGTCGTCGTCATCCGCGAAGTCGGAATGCATTTTTTTTAATTGCGGACGCATGTCGATCGGTCAGCTAGGAATGAAACCCCTTCAGCTGGCTACACAGCGCACTCATTTCAGGCTTTTGTCTTTCAGTTCACACGTAAAAAATGAAGCGACAACGTCGTCGTCGTCGTCGTCAGTAAAAAATGCATTTTGAGCTGTTGAATAAAAAAAAATTGAATTTCGCAGTTCTCCAACCCTTTGAGTTTATTTTTAGCATGAAAACGGTGCTGGAAATTCACACTCATTCAAAAGAATCACGATTCAATAGAATCCAGATCCACGAAAAAAAGAAGGGTGCGGAGTGTGAGCAGCCTCCCCTCGGCCGACCAATCAGCTGATTCCACATTTTATTGAGTTCGACTGTATGTACAAATGTATACTAAAACAAAAATGTCACTAAAAACAATTAATAGTAACTAATCACGAGTAAATATGGATGTAACCCTGACAAAAAGACTCATTAGTCATCAAAGTCAACAAATTGCGAGTCGTCGACCGACGGAGGCGGCGACAGATCAATGCTCCCAATCAAATCGTCCGACAACGACAACAACTCCTGTAAACTGTCGACACGTTCCGGCTTGTCGCACAGCAGATATTGGTTGATCAAGTCACTCGTTGATGAATGCTTCTTTTTGATCTTGTTCTTTATCATCGATGACTCTCGGCTGATCGTTCCGCCCACCTGACGGTCTCCTTCTGTGGTGCTCACTTCAATGTCGTCGATTTCTTTCGAGAAACACCACGATTTCGAGTTGGGTAGTTTGTGTCGTGGCATTACCGATGGGTTCTTCGTTGCATTCGTAATGCTGTCAGCAGCAGCTGATGATGTTGAAGCGCCTTGCTGGTTGGCGACGGCGAGCTCTGCAATCAGCTGCTTGATGTTCGTGTTCCGGTTCTGTTCTTTGGCTCGTTTCGCGGATTGCGTCGACTGAGCCCTCGACGGCATCGTCTGCTTGCGGTGGGCACGAACCGACTGTGGCTGCAGTTGCTGCAGTTGTTGTGGTTGCCGTGGCGATTGAATGGTGAAATTCGACGGCAACTTTATCGATGCGGTCTTTGAGCTGAGATAAGTGGCCAACTGTAGTGCGTGCGCCATCGATTTCTTCACCGAGCTCTGCCGCTTCTGCATCAGCAGTGCCGCGGAGTTGTGCAGTGACTGTTTTCCGTTTTTCATCGCGCTGGAAGCTGACGGTTTCGGTGGAAGCAATCGCTGCGAATCGTCACCATTTTCGTCGGTTTCGCTTGTTTCTTTCACCGACAACGCGTAGCGGACGGAAACGGACGAGAGTTTTTTCGATGTCTCGTTGTTGTTGTTTGTGATTCGCATGACGGAGCTCTTCGGTTTCCGAGGTTGATCGGGTGATGATTCGATTGTTGTTGGCCCTTTTCTCGGCCCACTCGCAGAGCTGTCTGATACTTTTCTGCTGTGGTTCTCAATTGAATGCGTTGAAAGCTTCAAAAAACGATCGTTTTCGTCATCTGCTTTGATTTCATCGTCGTTGTCCGGATTTCCATCGTTGCTGCGGTTCGACGATGCTTGTTCACTGGCCACATGGTGCGTTGTTGGTGTGTTGGATACCTGGAATTAGTTTTTTGCATGACATACAGTACGATGTGCTTTTTTGACAAACATCCAATTTGGCTACATTTTTATATGCTGGCCAAAAATTTGTGAAAAAAAGTAAAGTTGGTGACCAAAAGAACGTTGTGCGACCGTTAAAACCATTTTAAAATTTCAAAATTCAGTCATGAAGACAACCTGAATGCGTTTATTGCCGGCGTTTCCACCTTGGTCGCCATTGCTGTCCCTTCGCTTGGCGTTGTTTCGACGTGTGGCAGCACATTTCTTTCGACGACTGACGCGTTGGTGATACCATTCAACCAGATAATACACCAAGCTGCACACAGACATAAAAATTGCACCCTGCACTGCAAACTATTGTAGCTCGCAAAATTCAAAAAGAGCTACCAAACAGGTGCATCCATTCAAATATATACTGAAAGAGCGTTTTCATACGCTCGGTTGGCAGTTTTCATTGCTGGATATGGCGTTTCGAAATCCCACAAAAAAGCGCGACCATTTGCACCCTAAAAACGACCGTATAAAGTGCACTGACCAGGCGAGCTTGTCGACGATGTAGATGGCGAGTGCAGTGTAGACGGCGAAGACGATCATCAGCAGCAGAAACCCGTTGAACTGCGTCTGCTGGTTGAGCTTGCGCACTTGGTCGGTCAACGCCAGGAACCGATACCACATCAGCGAGAGGCTGCCGTCGCTGCGCGCGAACGAACCGACGTGTTGCAAGTCGTCCATTGGTTTTTTTATTCAAAATTTCGAAATGCACACGCTGAAAAGATAACACTGGATGTATTCAAACGTGTCCGGACTAAAATGACGTCATTTGCTTTAAAATGCCCGTTTGTCAAAGTACAGGCACTAAAATGTCAGTTTGATGTGACTGATTCGACATTCACCATTTGTTTGCGGAAAGAAACCGGCTAAACGAAATTCTGGTTTGCTGTGAACGGCAAGCGCATGTTTGGCGGCACATGACGTCATTTCAGTGGGAAACGTTTAAAAAAATAGGTCACACTAGTATGTTTGTTTAAACCTGTCACTTTTGTTCGCAGAATACAGCGTTCGTGAAAGAAGAAAGAGCGGAGTGTCGAAGTGGCAAGAAAACCTTCAGCCACAAATGGGGTGTTTGACTACACCCCAGCCACTCGTTATTTCCTACTATAATTATGAAAGTATCGCATGCGCTGTGGCTGTAAAAATAGTGAGAGGTTTAAACAAACTTACTTTACACTACGATGACACCACACAGTGGAAACAAAAACGCTTACGAAAGTCAACACAGTTTAAAATTTCACTCTCAAAGGAGTACACCGAATTAGACCCACCCAAAAAGAATAGAAAAGAACGCTCAACAAAAAGACCAGGCGGAAAGACCACCAATAAAAAAGTGAATATACCATGCGTGTTCCATGCACCTTTCTATTTCTTCCGTTTCTGCGAAAATTCTCTCCACCACACGTGAATAATAAAACGCACTGACGCAAAGCAAGCACCTAAAATTGGCCGGATTTAATCAAAACTTAGCTGCGGCGCCCGCTCGGTGCAGTGCTTGTGTGTTCGGAGGAGACATAACAATGAATAGCTGATGTTATTGCTCTCGGCTCTGTTACATTCGAATGGGGACTCAGATCAGCACTGTAGATACACGCGATTCGAGAGCTACTGTATGGATGGTCAGTCGGTACGCACTCCGCAAGAAAGAACAACTTGATTTCATTAAATGAGAGAGATATGGGCACTTGAAAAATACTCAAATGTGGAGATCATTGGATTTGCTGCAGCTTGTCAAACAATAGCTAGTGATACTAAAACTTTTTGAGGTACTTGCTTGAGTGGCTTGCCAATGCGAAAAGAATGCGATAAAAATGCTATCGCGGTGAACATTACAAACTCGGCGTGAAACGGCAGTTTTTTGTAGTTTTTTGGAGGAATCTTTGAGAAAAACTTTTTATACTGCTTTTTTTAAAACACGCTGAGGTGAAACAATCGCAAAAACTTACTGCGCAAAATCTTCGTTTGCTCTTTCTGACTACCGTATTACCTCTATTAAACCCCCCCCCAAAATTAAACCCCCCCCCAAAAATAAACCCCCACCCCCTCGACAAGTTTCCAAATAATCCCCCCCCCCCCAAAAATAATCCCCCATGGGGGATTATTGAAACCTGTTTGAAACACATACCCAGCGAATTCAGTGGCTGGTTGCAGTGAAAATGATGAAATTGTGCTACCAAAGGCCCCAAATGGATGAGTTAATGGTAATTTCATTACAAAAGGCTGTTGTAAAAGGAAATTTCTACGTAGAGTAGAAGTTTCTGCGACTTCCTTCCTGCCATGGAAGGTATTTTTGCCATTTTGCCCACTCCTAAAAATGGTTTCCAAATAAACCCCCCCCAAAAATAAAGCCCCCCCCAAAAATAAACCCCCACCCCCAGAAGTCGCTGAAGAAATAAACCCCCATGGGGGTTTATTAGAGGTAATACGGTAAACGTAATTTTAATGATGATAAAATGTCGAATATAGGTTTTGTCCCAAAAAAAATTTTGAAAGGTTTGTAATTTTCAACCACGGCAAACTGAATAAAAACTTTTACGGTTTTCAGGACGTAAACTGGAGTTTCAAAACAGCGTCGCCATAAACATTGTCCGCCGCCAAAAAAATCAACTTCCACTATTTTGAAAATAAACTCCGCTTCTGCTCTTGCAATCCAATGCATTTCTATTGCAGTCCTCTCGCGTTCATTTATCATTTTTTCCAAATCTTGGAATTCTATCCGTTACACAAGTCGTGGTGCACCATATATTTTGAAAACATGGAGCTCCCCTCTTATATTTATCCATCTACTTATTTATTTAGGAAAAATATGGGCACTTGCAGCAATATGTAAAAACAACTGGGAATATGCTGTTGCCATTATTAATCGGATGCTCTTGGGTCATTGGATAACTTGAAACTTCACCGGAATGAAGAAGACTGCAATAAACCCTTATGGTGTTGATACGTTTTTGATCAAACATCTGAAATAATCACCCAAACGAAGTGCCTTGTTGTAAAAGTCGTTGTAGAAGACCTGGAAACACCAAACGTGTCAAGGAGACTGACAAGCAAAAACACACACACTCACAGAGATTGCTTCCAATGAATGAGCAACAGGTGACTGCGTTATTATCAACATTTCAAAGCAAACGTCGTACACTAAGATGTTCACGTGTGTTTCAACCAAGAAAATGGCACGCTTGTTTGGGATTAGATTTGAAATGTTCCAGCGTATGTTCGCTTCGAGTGACATGAGGTCACACGCTCAAAACAACAAATTTCTGTCAGGTTCTGGCCTTTCAGACGGGGTTCCACCGTCCGTCTCTCAGAAACAGCACTTGAGCGATAATGGACTCCACTGTTTGGTGTAATTTCCTTTGAAGAACCTAAACAATATGACGGCAGGTGGGTGGGATGATCACTTCAAATGTTTTTGAAAGTTCACTTTAAACAGTACTTCACTTTCTCCGTTTCAGACGTTTTGATTGATGAAAACCAAAAAACCGCGCGCATCGCACTAAAAAAGCAGCCGAAAATTTATGAAATCCTTTTAGGTTCATAATGTCATTCAGAAAATGTGACGTGAAATGCTTTGTTGCAGCGAGCCAAGCAGCATAGTTGTTCCAGAGCTGAGTAGATAGCTAATACGTTGAAAAACAATAAAAACAGGTAAAATATGCTTAAAACATGCTAAAATTGAGTATAAACGCGTATTTCACTTAAAATTAGCACAATTTTGGTCAACAAATTGATTCATTTTATGGTCGCCCTGGATAACTTGTAGTATTAACTGATTGGCTGTTGGTTTGCCTGAGATAACCTTCAGAAAAATTTACAATTTTTTTGTTCTTTCTATGTCTCCAGTTTTTGCACGTGCGCCGCGCGTATGCTGTTTTCGCGGTTTACGTTTTGAAGCCTACCAAATCCAACGGACTGCAATAACCTATACCGTATTACCTCTAATAAACCCCCATGGGGGTTTATTTCTTCAGCGACTTCTGGGAGTGGGGGTTTATTTTGGGGGGGTTATTTTGGGGGGGGGGGTTATTTGGAAACCATTTTTAGGGGTGGGCAAAATGGCAAAAATACCTTCCATGGCAGGAAGGAAGTCGCAGAAACTTCTACTCTACATAGAAATTTCCTTTTACAACAGCCTTTTGTAATGAAATTACCATTAACTCATCCATTTGGGGCTTTTGGTAGCACAATTTCATCATTTTCACTGCAACCAGCCACTGAATTCGCTGGGTATGTGTTTCAAACAGGTTTCCAATAATACCCCATGGGGGATTATTTTGGGGGGATTATTTGGAAACTTGTCGAGGGGGTGGGGTTTTTTGGGGGGGGGGGTTAATTTTGGGGGGGGGGTTTAATAGAGGTAATACGGTATTATGGTGTTCATACCTTTATTTTGATCACAAAACGAAAATGATCTCAAATGGGAATAAAAGAAGACAATGCACTACTTGCACTCAATATGTGCACAAAAAATGTCATCGTTACAGTTTGTACAATTTATTCTTCTTGTTGTAAGAATTTCAAGCGTTAAAAACGTAAACCGTGTGAGAGACCAGAGAAGCAAGGAAACACAAATGCTTCCAATGACTTGACCACATGTCGCTAAAAACGTCGTCTAGCAGTGACACACAGCTCAACAAAATGTTGAGCCTTTTGTGACGGCTCATTTTCAGAAGCATCACGTGAACACGAGTGTTGCCGTCGACCGATGCGTGTCATCCAGAGTCACGGTCGTATCAGGCACTCCATCATCGTCCTCGTCGTCATCATCATCAATCATCAACTGCGCTTCCTTCTGATAGTCGTCGATCTCTTTCTCCATCAGCAGCGCGTCCTCATTCATCAGCACTACATCATCAGCCCCATCCAGCTCTGCCGACAACTTCGGCAACAGCGCCTCCCTTTGTTCATCATGCTCGGCGAGTCGATCGCAGCGACCGGCCAGAACGCCGATGGTGGCTGCTGATGCGCCGCTTGATTTCGGTCTATCAACATCATCACCGGTTGATGTGCACTCAATAATGGCATTATTCCGCTGACTGTCGGACACGGAGCGCTTACTGAGCAGACTGGCGGCTGAGGATTGTCTCGTGCTCGGGTAGCGCCGGGGAATGGCCGAAATTGGCGAGCTGACGCGTGCGCCCGTGACGTTGGCGGCGACGACAGCTGACGTTTGTGCGAGCTGCAGTGCGTTCGCGACCGAACGCTTCACGACCGTCTTGCGACGCATCAGGCGGTGCTGCAGGATGCGGTCGTCTTTGTGCAGCGCCATTTCGGCGATGTCCAGCGAGCGTTTCGACGAGTTACGGGTGACTGCGGTGGCGGCCGGCAGAGGTTGGGCCGGACTGAAATGGTACACGGAATCGAGGCGGTTCCATGCGAACGAAGAGATCATGTTCATTTTGGTTTTTTGTTGCTCTTAACCAACATTCCAATCAACATCTGCAGTACATCGAGCTTGAGTGAAACGTTTTTTTTAACATTCAACTTCATTGGCGGTTATCGCACTCCAACAATTCCGGCCCACCTTTTTCTGTTGCTCTCGTCGCCGCCCTGCTGGCCTTGCTCAACAATTTGCATCATTTCCGTCGACTCGTCAAAATCAATCATCTGTTTCCTCGCTTTGTTGCTCGGTTTATTATCGTCCGATAACGAAATCACAGTGATCTGATCGTGTTCATTGACGTTCTTTGAGTTTAGCGATTTTGGATCGCCGGAATTTGAGTTTTCATCGTAATTGTCAACTTTGTCGCCGTCGCTTTTTACGGCCATCTCATGCGCTTCGTCGTGAACACTGTTGAGATTGTGATTCGAGAAATCGTCGACTTTATTGTTCACCAATCGATTGTTGTTTTTGCGACCGTTGTACGTCTCGTATTTACCACCGGCGGTGGTGTTGCTGTTTTTCTGGTGCAACAGCGCCTGATGGTGCATTCGGCGGCCATGCTGCACGCGACGACGACGCATGAAGTCGAACAGACTGGAAAACAAATTGGGAGCAGTTATGCGCTTGAACGTGATTGATTGGTTGATCGATTGATTGATTGATTGATTGATTGATTGATTGATTGATTGATTGATTGATTGATTGATTGATTGATTGATTGATTGATTGATTGATTGATTGATTGATTGATTGATTGATTGATTGATTGATTGATTGATTGATTGATTGATTGATTGGATGTACTGATTGATTGTGAAAGGTTGATCGATTTAGCAATTGTTTGATTGATTAATTGATTGATTGGTTGGTTGGTTGAAATGTCAATTGGACGCCTGTTGATTGCCATGATGGTGGGTGCATAACAGATTGAAACCGTTGGGCAAACCAACAATAACGACTTTTCGAAAGGTGGAGAATCAACTTGTCACTGAGAAAAGTTTCAATTTTGTAAAAATTGCTTTAAAAAACTCTAAAACGTTATTTCACGCCAGCTGGCATTGTGTA
>JASANC010003522.1:0-76756 GCA_030248135.1 Theristus sp. LFF4_11 | reverse complement strand
CTATCTATCTATCAAATTTCAAAATTTTGACCCCGGCCCCCCCCCCCGCGCGGTAGCGAAAGCGGGACCTCGGGTGAGGGAGGGGGGGTGCACGGGCAGCAAATTTTCCTGAGGGGGGGTGCACTGGCAGAAAAATTTCGTGAGGGGGGGGGATGCGGATCGCACGGGTAATACTAAATTTTTGCCTTAGAAAAACACAGAAATTCTTGTAAAATACAGAATATTTTGTACAAGCTCACGCCTTGTTTGGTCAGAAACAACAAAATCTATGCAGGGACAGACACAAACGTCAAGAAAAATGCAAAAATTACGGTATTTCAGAAAAAAATTGAGATGAGATTGACCACCGTGAGGGGGGGGGTAGGGTTAGGGGAAAAAATCCGGATTTTTTTTTTAAATTAAAAAAAAATTTTTTTAAAAAAATTTTTTTTTTACAAGTTAGGTTTGTTCGAAGCGTCTCGTCGAGCTGAGTTCATCTAGACTATTTTCAGAACGATCCGGAAAACTATAAGAGCGAAAATCGTGTTTTATTGAAATTATGTCCATTTCATAGAGGGAAAGTTGCATTTTCAACAGTAAAACAGGACAATTTTCGACGTGTACTTGAATATTGAACCGTTCTTAGTTGTTCCTCTTTAGAAAATTACCAAAATTTGACTGTGTTCAAAAATTCCTGTTTGCTGTAGCTAAGTCGGCAACCCCTGTCGACCCGGTCGCCCCCCCCCCCAAGACACTTACTTTCAGGTTCAACCAGCTATGCTATCTGCCACATGGCGAGAGCCCACTCTTCAAATCATCGTATCGAAAACACGTACCATGATTTCGCGATCACGTTGCGGGCAACTGACAGACGCAAGTTTAACACGTTAGTTTAGCTCAGCACGCAAGTTTTAACATGTGGCCATGTTATCGGGTATCTGAAAAACGGTCGTGTGATGTGGTATTAACCAACATCCCCGCTCCAATTGTTTAACAATATATCGCACAACTCCATTGTAGACCTATAACGTACGCCAATCAACAAGATATCATGTTCATCTCATGGCCTACCGACTGAAAAAACATGTTCTAAGTTGCAAGAAAACGATTTCTGAAACGATATCTCAATTCAGTTAAGTCATTTCAACGCTAAAAATTGACTCTAGAAGTCATCCAAATCGAAAAACATGGAGTACGTCGGTCAAAATGACCAAATAATGACATGTACCTAAGCACACAAAGAAGTTGGGAAGAAAATTTGGTTTGAACTTTCAAAAAATTATGCCATAAATCGAATTTTCAGAGCAAAGTAGAAGAAAAATTTTTCAATTTTTTTTTAAATTTGAAAAAAAAAATCCAAAATTTAAAAAAAAAACAAAAAAAAAAATAAATTTTTTTTTCAAAGCCCCTAACCCTAGGGGAAGGGGGGTGCGAAGCAGCAAGCAACCAGACAACGTAGCGCTTGCAAACGGAGCAGCGAGCACAATCGGACGCTCTGCGAGGCGAATCGTCAGCTTATCTGCATCGGAAATGGTAAGCCAACCTTTGGGACGCTCAAAAACTTCATCGCAGATGTTGTATAAGCCTGAAATCAGTCGGTAAAAGTAAAACGGTCCAAAATCGACTGCTAAAGGTTTTACGAGGTAATATCAAAGAAAATTTTTGTTGAACTTTCGAAAAATTGTGCCAAAATTGAGGTTTTCAGAGCATATTAGAGAAAAAAAATTCGAATTTTTTTTTAAAAATCGGCATTTTTGTTTTTTTTAATCACTTTTTAAAAAAAAAATTTTTTTTTGATTTTTGTTTAACAACCCTACCCCCAACCCCTCGGCTCTGGAACAACTATGGGGGGGGGCGGGGAGGTCAAAATTTTGAAATCAGATAGATAGATAGCTGAAACGCTAAAAAGCTATAAAAACAGCAAAATAATGCTTAAAATACGCGTATTTTAACTAAAATTAGCAAAATTTTAACTAATTCAGAGCAAAAATGGGGCCTTTGACAAAACTACGGACGGACCGTATACGGAGCAGTACCGAAGGCGAAGTTACTATTAAATAAGGCGAATTAAATAGTTACTACCATTTACTAATTAAATAAAAAAATAAAATAAAATGTAGGGGGGGTGATATGGGTGGGTGATAAAACAAAAATGAAATTAAAAAAAGTGATTAAAAAAACAAAAATGCCGATTTTTTTTATTCGAAAAATTTTCCTCTAATATGCTCTGAAAACCTCAATTTTAGCACAATTTTTCGAAAGTTCAACAAAAATTTTCTTTGATTATACCTCGTAAAACCTTTAGCAGTCGATTTTGGACCGTTTTACCGACTGATTTTAGGTTTCGACAACATCTGCGATGAAGTTTTTGAGCGTCCCAAAGCTTGGCCTACCATTTCCGATGCAGATAAGGTGACGATTCGCCTCGCAGAGCGTCCGATTGTGCTCGCTGCTCCGTTTGCAAGCGCTACGTTGTCTGGTTGCTGCTTCGTGTCGTGTCGTCGCGACACCATCAGAAGAATTGATCGAATTTCAAGGCGGTATGTTTGTCTTCACTTTAGCATTAGCTTAGCTGGGGACAATTAGTGACGTTTTGGAGGTCAAAACACAAGAAGAGGCATGGTGACGGTTTGGAAAAGGGGTAATTGAGTCACCAAAACAAAATCTGCAAAGTTCCGCTATACGGGAGTCATTCGGGAGGCGCTTGCATATCATATGTGTTCTTCGGACTCCCTGATTGATTTAGCACAACTTTGATTTTTGAAATTTTTTTTTAGTAAAAAAAAACAAAAATGGCGATTTTTGTTTTTTTTTACAACCCTAGTCACGCGACACCCACCCCCCAAAACCTGACACTGGACCATCCGGCGTGACCCCCCACCTAGGGTTAGGGGCAAAAAATCCGGTTTTTTTAATTAAAAAAAAATTAAAAAAATTTTTTTTACAAGTTAGGTTCGTTCGAAGCGTCTCGTCGAGCTGAGTTCATCTAGACTATTTTCAGAACGATCCGGAAAACTATAAGAGCGAAAATCGTGTTTTATTGAAATTATGTCCATTTCATAGAGGGAAAGTTGCATTTTCAACAGTAAAACAGGACAATTTTTGACGTGTACTTGAATATTGAACCGTTCTTAGTTATTCCTCTTTAGAAAATTACCAAAATTTGCCTGTGTTCAAAAATTCCTGTTTGCTGTAGCTAAATCGGCAACCCCTGTCGACCCGGTCGCCCCCCCCCAAGACACTTACTTTCAGGTTCAACCAGCTATGCTATCTGCCACATGCCGACAGCCCACTCTTCAAATCATCGTATCGAAAACACGTACCATGATATCGCGATCACGTTGCGGCAACTGACAGACGCAAGTTTAACACGTTAGTTTAGCTTAGCACGAAAGTTTTAACATGTGGCCATGTTATCGGGTATCTGAAAAACAGTCGTGTGATGTGGTATTGACAAACACCTCCGTTCCAATTGTTTAACAATATATCGCACATCTCCATTGTAGACCTATCAACATACGCCAATCAACAAGATATCATGTTCATCTCATGGCCTACCGACTAAAAAACATGATCTAAGTTGCAACAAAACAATTTCTGAAACGATATTTCAATTCAGTTGAGTCATTTCAACGCTAAAAATTGACCCTAGAAGTCATCCAAATCGAAAAACATGAAGTACGTCGGTCAAAATGACCAAATAATGACATTTACCTAAGCACACAAAGAAGTTGGGAAGAAAATTTGGTTTGAACTTTCAAAAAATTATGCCATAAATCGAATTTTCAGAGCAAAGTAGAAAAAAAAAATTTCAATTTTTTTTAATTTGAAAAAAAATCCAAATTTAAAAAAAACGAAAAAAAAATTAAATTTTTTTTTTCATAACCCCTAACCCTACCCTCACCCCCCCACGCGGAGGTCTCGGGTGCTCTGGGGGGTGTACCCCCCCCCCCCCACCCCCCTCGTCTTCGGTACTGATACGGAGGTTATACGGCGCACGCTTAACAAAACTACGGACCGTATAGGAGGTGCGCGCGTAATGCATCATAATGCGCGTAATATTAAAACAGCTGCATCTGCAGCCCCGGTGCCTGGCGCTTCTTTTTTAAAACGCACGCGCACGCGGCATCGGCATGCTCATGCTCATGATCCACTAGCGCGCATGCACACGCTCCGGCCTCAACAAAAACTTGTTAAAAACGCAATTGTTCTGACATCTTCCTTTCTGAAAAGGCTTGACTTAGGTTAGGATCAGGTTAGGATCATGTTAGGCTTAGGATTATGCTTTAGTACCGTATTACCCCCAATAACCCCCCATGGGGGATTAATACGTCAGCGACTTTTAGGGGTGGGGGTTTATTGGTGGGGGGGATTATTGGTGGGGGGGGGTTTATTATACAAAAATTTCTAGGGGTGGGGTTTTGTTGAAAAATGGCAAAAATACCTTGCATGGCAGGCAAGAAAGTTGCAGAAACTTCTACTTTTCACAGAGATTTCCTTTTGTGACAGCCTTTTGTAATGAAATTACCATTAACTCATCCATTTGGGGCCTTTGGTACAGTACGGCCGAATAAATAAGGCAGTCCATCAAGGCGGGATCAGTCGCAGACTAGGAGTTGTCTTTTTCAGAAATGCCAACATAATTCCCAATCATGTGTGCAAGGGAGAACGAATGCACAGAAAAGCGCGGATAATCCATTGGTTTTCAAAAACGTGTCAAATTAGGCACGCAGTTTGGTTTCTGAACATCTTTTTTCTTTCATTCAAAATTCGCGCGCTCCTTGAACCCTGAAAAAAGCTGCCATGTTTAATCGGCCATACCGTAGCACAATTTCACCAATGTCACTGCATTCAGCCACTGAATTCGCTGGGTATGTGTTTCAAACAGGTTTCCAATTAACCCCCATGGGGGATTATTTGTGGGGGGGATTATTTGGAAACTGGTCGGGGGGGTGGGGGTTTATTGGTGGGGGGATTAATGGTGGGGGGGGTTTAATGGGGGTAATACGGTATTAGGATTAGAATTAGGTCCGTTTAAACAATGTCCGACAACGAGCGTGTCGGTTTTTTTAGAAAAGAAGGGCACCCCTGCCGGTGCTCCTCCTCCATAACACAGGAAAGAAAAAAATGCAAAAACTAAATTGATCATTTTCACCTTATCAAACGGCAAACCAAAAGGCTTGGCTTAAGATTAGGATTAGGTTTAGGATTAGGAACTTACAACGACTCATTACAAGCAACTGGTTGGCCTACATAGGGAAAGAAATGTTTTAACAACAAAAAGAAAACCAGAGCGTGAATTATAAGCAATCACGCTTTAGAAACAGAAATAGACGTTTTAAAAAGGTGTGACAGCCGAATTCATTTTTTCTTTTGTTCACTTTTTCCAATCTGAGAGAAAATGCGATTCCTTGTTGCAACTTCTTTTAAATTGAATAAAGGAACGTAGTGAAGAAACTGAAGCGGCGCCATTCGTGTGCTTTCGGCTGTTGTTCGCGATCCCAACGGCGAAAGGCCGCTTTGATTGGTTGACCCAGAAAAACAAACAAGTGACACGGTGATTGCTTGAATGTTGCACAGGACCATGATGACGACAAACAGAAGTTTTATTTATTTATTTTTTTTTAATTATACGCGCGCCGGTTCCGGAAACCCGAAGGTACCAAACTCCGGCGGAGACGGGCAATTACTGCCCCGAGCCCAATTTTACCCTCGGCTCAGTTGTTTGGTTGGTCGGTTTGTTGATCGCACCCTGATTGGTTGGCCCAGAAAAACAAATGAAAAAGGAATCGGTCCCTGATTGGCGGTTGCACCAGAGGCTACAACGACGAAAAAATTCGAGACGCACATTTAATCAGTTGTTCAAAACTTTGTGCACTATCATTTAAAAATTTGTGGCAGCCAAACTCACTCATGGCGCAATCGAAACAGACAGCAATCGCAGACGGAAATCGGAGGATCTCTGAACTGAACAAACGGAACGGCACAAGAGACAACAAAAAATCACTGAAAAGTGATTTTAGCCGATTTTCATAAATCATTCAATCAAGTTTACTTGTGTGCCTCATATCAAACAGAACAGAACACATCGTCAATTTTTTGCTTGCACTATGGCAGAGGGAACAGACCGACAGATAGACACAGAGCTCACAACCTAATGAACAATAAAAAATTGGTGAATTGAATGAGAGACTGATAATGCAACGCTGAATGGAATCAGTTCATCGTTCTGGCTTGTTTTCTGATCCATTTTTTGCATCGACAAGGTTTACAGATGGGCTCCCGATACTTCCCCACAGATAAGTAGATGCTGTGCGTGTGCAGCCGCTGCACCCGTACCGGTGGAATGGATTTTTGATGAAGATGCATGTGCATTTCTTTCATAATGTAGCACCCCGGCCCGGAAGCGACTCGGGTTGTTAAACAAAAATCAAATTTTTTTAAAGTGATTAAAAAAACAAAAATGCCGATTTTTTTCCTCTTTCCGAAAATTTTCCTCTAATATGCTCTGAAAACCTCAAATTTGGCACAATTTTTCGAAAGTTCAACAAAAATTTTCTTTTATATTACCTCGTAAAACCGTCAGCAGTCGATTTTGGACCGTTTTACCGAGTACCGACTGATTTTAGGCTTCGACAACATCTGCGATGAAGTTTTTGAACGTCCCAAATGGTTGGCCGGCCTGTCGTACTAAATCAAACCACTGATGTTGGCAGACGTTGCCCAAACTAGCCTAAACCAAAACCTAATCCTAAAGCTTAAATTATTAAAATTCAAAGCTAAACATTATCCTGACCTAATCCTAACCTAAGTCAAGCCTTTTCAAGAAGGAAGATGTCAGAACAAATGCGTTTTGATTTGAACAAGTTCTTGTTGGGGCCGGAGCGTGTGCACGTGCGCTAGTGGATGGTGAGCTGAGCATGAGCGCATGCCAATGCCGTGCATGCCGTGCGCTGCGCGTGCTAAAAACCAAACCAAAGCCTCCTAATCTTAAGCAACACCTGTCCACAGTTGTTCTAGGGGAGGGGGGGCCTGGGGGGGCCCCCCCCAAAAAAATTTTCGAATCTATCTCTATCAAACAGGTTTTTTCGGCTCAGCTATTATCTATCTAAAAAAATTCTCAGCCAGCTATATATCTGAAAATTTTTGTCTTCGAAGACATAAAATGAGTCAATTTTTGACCAAAATTGATCATTTTTGCTCGTAATTCTTGAAAATTTCGCTAATTTTAGGTAAAATACGCGTTTATACTTGATTTTTAGTGTATTTTTAGCATTATTTTGCTGTTTTTATAGCTTTTTAGCGTTTTAGCTATCTATCTATCAAATTTCAAAATTTTGACCGCCCCCCCCCAAAGTCACATGGGCCATGGCCCCCCCCGCGCCCCCCCCCCCCCAAACTTTTCCAGCTATCTATCTATCTAGAAAATTTGCTCCAGCTATCTATATCAGCCCCCCCCCCCCAACCCCTCGGCTCTGGAACAACTATGGCCTGTTCCTAACCTAATCCTAACCTAAGCCAAGCCTTTTTAAGAAAGCAAGAATGAAAATAACTGCGTTTTGAACGAGTTTATGTGGAAGCTTGGCTTACCATTTCCGATGCAGATAAGTTGACGATTCGCCTCGCAGGTCGCAGAGCGTCCGATTGTGCTCGCTGCTCCGTTTGCAAGCGCTACGTTGTCTGGTTGCTGCTTCGTGTCGTGTCGTCGCGACATCATCAGAAGAATTGATCGAATTTCAAGGCGGTATGTGTATTTTCACTTGGGCTGGGGACAACTAGTGACGTTTTGGGGGTCAAAACACTAGAAGAGGTATGGACGGTAACGGTTTGGAAAAGGGGTAATTGAGGTCACCAAAACATAATCTGCAAAGTTCCGCCATACGGGAGTCATTCGGGAGGCGCTTGCATATCATATGTGGTTCTTCGGACTCCCTGATTGATTTAGCACAACTTTGATTTTTAAATTTTTTTTATTTATTTATTTTTTTAAAATGACGATTTTTGTTTTTTTTTTAAAACCCTACAAGAAACCTCAGATCAAAAATAAAAAAAATCACTTTTAAGAATGTATACCAATCTCAAAGTTGTGCCAAATCAACCAGGGAGTTCGAAGAACCACATTTGATGTGCAAGCAAGCGCCTTTCGAACCCCCCGCACTTTCGCTACTGCTTGAATTTCCAGTGAAGCAAGCAGCAAGCCTGCGTTTCAGCGTGTGTTCTCGTGTCTTCGGCTCTTTCTGGTCTTACTCTGACCACAGGACGCGTTTGCTGTGTTTCGTCATCAGAACAACCACGACCTGCTTTGGTGCTTCGTTGGATTGTATTCACGGAAATTGGAACTGGAAGTGGGCAGGTTGGTCGGTGTCGTGAGCAGCGGAGAAAATTTGGGGCATAAGTAAGTACTTATTGGGGCAGTACTGCCCGTTTCCGCCGGAGTTTGGTACCTTACGGTTTCCGGAACCGGCGTGTGAACAAAAAAAAGTAGACTTGGAAAGTGGAAATTAGGTAGGTAGATACAGTCCATCTGGAAAATATATGCAACATGACGTGATGACCAACCAATCAGCGCTGAGAACTGCTCACGACTAACCAACTAGCGCTGAGAAATGCTATGACCAACCAATCAGCTAGTTGTATATATTAGCGAGATAGACTGTAGCAAAAATGCTAACAGGGGTAAAAAACTAAACTATGCTGAAGTACAAAAGCGCTCGAGCTCAAGCACAAAAATTTTGCAACGTTTTTGCTGTCCGTCTCTTCAAATTTTTGACTGCTCCCGCCACGTGCCACGTCCGCTCGCGTCCGCTTGCATCCCCGCTAGGGATGGATCCGGCAAATTTGCCGGAATCCGGGCCGGATCCGGCAAAAGCCTATTCCGGCCGGGCCGGATCCGGCAAAAATTGCCGGAATCCGGACCGGAATGGCCTTTTTATGTCTAAAAAACATCTACGCACATTTCGTCGCTTCTTCATCACATTTTCAGCATAAAACAGCACAGACACAGAAACAAAGTCAGCAAGACACAGCACGTGAACCAACCAAAAATTACAACAACAACAATTGGCAAAATTCACATCGCATAGGGATAATCAAGTGCTGGCAACACTCCATTCAGAAACATGACCTTTTCGGCGTTCTGAGTTGACAGACGAGATCGGCTGTACACAAACACCTGCCTGGCTTCAGAGAACATTCGTTCGCTTGCCACGCTTGTTGGTAGCGGTGCCAGGTATCTGCGCGCGATTGTCGATAGTTTGGGGTATTCAGACGAGTTCAGCCGCCAAAAGTCTAGCATTAGATCACTTTTGTCCGGTTCGTCGATAAAATCATCCGACTCGTACATATTCATTTCGCCGCGCAGATCGTCTTCGAGACTGGATTCGCCTGACGGGTTGCGCGGTCGCGCAGCGTGAAACTCGATGCCTCCGTAGAGGCCAGTCGATTTCTTTTTTGGTTCGGGCTCGCGTTCACTTTCGTCATCGTCGTTGTTCGCGATCTCGGATGTATCGTCGCAGTTTGTGGGCGTCTCCGGTCGTTTCAAGATTTTCTTTGCAATGTGAAGTAGTTCACAATGAATCGCGCCTTCATTTTCGAAGACGACTGCAGTATTCTTGAATCGCGGATCAACGTACATGGCCATGATGTTGGATTCGTTGTGGAAAAGCGCACGGAAGCGTGTGTCGATGCTGGTCAGCAGCGTTTCTTTCGTCGTACCAATGCCACTCGCATCGACTTGTTCGATGCGCTGCTTCAGTGCGCAAACGGCGGGAAACACCATTGAAATGAAATCGTCGTCTTGTGGATTCGTCGTTGGGGGGGGGGTATCGGGTTTTAGGCGATCACGGCACCCCCGCACACCCACGGTAACACACGTCGCTAAAATCGCTGGTGTTCTGGGGCTCACAAAAAAGCAACTATTTGACAGCTAACTGAATATGACCAACGTTGATGGCTGATTTCAAAAAAACCTGCTATTGTTCATCAACGTCGGCCAAAAGCTGGCAGCCACGTTTTTTAAAGTGGACGATGCTGCACATAAGTTTACCACTCAAGACAAAAGCAGTGAACCATTTACCATTGAACAGAACACTAAACTAAAGAAACGCTCACTGATCACATGTCAAATGCACAACAACAAAACCAACAAAGCACCGAAACCAATTTGTCAAACCATTGAACAGCTCTGAAACGGAGGAATCAACTGGTTAATTCGCGGGTCTCGCCCATTCCGGCCGGATCCGGCCGGATCCGGCAAAATTGCGCCGGAATCCGGACCGGATCCGGATCCAATTTTAGGCGCCGGAATCCGGAATCCGGACCGGAACCGGCTCCATCCCTAATCCCCGCCTCCTCATATACACGTGTTCACGTGTCTAGAAAAATTGCTCCACAGCCATTTACAAATTTTCTTTAAGCATGAGCAGAGGCGAAATACGATTTCTTTTTTTTCTGAATCTGACATTCAGGTAAAACCACCAACCAATCAGCTAATACTACAAATTATCCAGGAGTCAGGACGACTATAGATTTTTTTATTTCGTTTGTTTCGTTCCGTTTCTTTGTTTCTTTTTTTGTTTCGATTGTTTCGAGCTCAAGTCGGTTCTGGTTTGGAATGTTCAGATTGGGGTTTTGTTACCGCATATGACCAGCATAGTGGAGGTGGGTAAAAAATTTTGTCGTGCAGTTAGGAATTTGGAGCTACCTGCCTGCTGCCTGCGCTGATGCAGGTAACTTTTTGTCTTCGGAAAGACTTGGGGTTCACATAAGTGGAATCTTCACAAAAATGCTCTTTTACTGTGTAATTTGAAATTTTTTTCCAAAATGTCAGAAGGCCCAAAAAATCGTTTTGTTTCTTTATCAAAAAATCAAAAAAAGTGGTGTAGCACTAGTGGACTCCTGAGTTTTATAAACCTAGCCCCTGCCCTCTCTTGGTTTGTTAGTTGTCTCTAGTTGATCAGCCTTCTCAACATTTTGGCAGCTGATTTGCATTTTTGAAGCAGCAAGATGACGTTTGTGAGATAACAATGATAAGCTCACCTTAAATAAATATAAAATTGATGGCATCTTTTAATTTGTTGAACTATCTTCCCAAGTGTTTTTTTTGTTTATGTGGAATATTGCATTGTTGCTTGCAGTAAACAGTTCAACGCGGCTAGGATAAGTATTTTTAGTGCACGCAAATCAAACACCCTGAACAAACATAAGTGAACAGAAGTAAGGTCAGGTCAAGCTAAGTTTTAATGTGGTGGGGGTCCACCTTTAATTTATTTTTATGCAACTTTCTCAATTACAACTTAATAACACCAAAACCAACGAACACTGTGATCATCGTTTCACCACTCTATCATCGTTACGTTTCCTTTTTTATATATTTTCTCATTTTTGGTTTTGTCATGAAAATTCCATGCTTGGCGGTCAAGAGTTTTCTTATTTGCTACCGCGGAAACGAGCAGAGCGGAATTCCAAGTGAATGCGGGCTAACGGTAGCGCTGAGCACGTGGTCGATAACAAACACAACGTTCTGTGTCATTTCATCCAGTTACCGTCGGTTTTCTCCGCACTGTTTTTGGCCGCCACCTAAGTAATGCAAACAAGAGAGAAAACAGACACATGGCTGCTGCTACAGTGGAAAACAAGGTGGAAAAGATTGCGGCGACGCACAGACACGGCGATACTGAGTGGTGGTCGTCGGCACACACTTGGTGATGGTGCTGCTTGCCGCTGATGTTATCATTGCACACGCACTGCGCACGCGCCCTACCTACGGAGACAAACGCTCACAGACTTACACTTGTGTGTGTTTATTCATTGTGTATGCGTCGTCGTGTCGCAGCACAGTGTAACATCCACAGTGCTAGCAAACGGCGACATACAATATCGATTCGCTGCTTTTAGTGCAGCTTGCTGTGTGCTGTTGACGACACAAAGCGCGCAGACGAACCAGCGTATGCGGGCGCACACACATGCCTTTCGCGTACGCAAACGCTCAGTGTAATACACGATCGTGCGCCACGTTTGACATGTACATGTGTGTGCTAGTGGCGCTGTTGAACCACGCGGCTGCTGCCACGTTCGCAGCACAGCCAACCATCATTGAGGCCAGCCGCCCGTGCCCGTGTGTGTGCTTGTGTGCGTCTGTGTCCGCTGTGCCGTTGTTGTGTCGTTTATCGTACATATGCGCACATAGACGGCTGCAAATGTTGTTGTTGTTGTGCTGTTGCTGCTGTTTTCTTGGTTGTATAGTGTACATAAGAGCACATATGCGTTGTGCTTGTGCATGCCATACCGAGTGCGTTAGCCAGCAGTTATTGTGCGACGACAAGCTTGCTTGCGTTATACAATGTTCGCCGCGGCCGCGCTTTATTGCACGCGCAAAAGCATCGATAGCATTGCTGTGTCCCTTTCAGTGGGGCCGTCTTGTGCTCGCTTGTCGATTACACATATGCACACACACACTGAGATGCACATGTACATTGTTCGATGTGGCCGTCCAAAAGTCGATTTATGCGCATGTGGCGAGATGCCGTCAGGCGTCTTTGCATGTGCATGCTAGTGCCGTTACTTGTATAGCGACAAGCCGAGCTTGTACGTGTATTGTGCTTGAAGCCGACTGTGTCTGCCGTACATGCGCCGCATGCGGACGGCTTGCTTTCGCGCAAATAGTATCTAGCTATGTATGCACATGTATATGTCTGTCTGCTGCTCGATATGTGGCGCGTGTGTGCCGCGCAAATACGCATGTTGCCCAACTCTACTGCAATGCTTGTCAACTGCTAGCTGCCAGTGTGCTTCAGTTGTACGCTTGGCGCCAGCGCTGTGGGACAGCGAGACTGCCTAGAATTTGCTTTTGCACTGCGTTGCGCTGCAAACGTATTACGAACAACACGGGCCCGACTCATGACGGAACATGCGCACACTGCACATGCGCATAAGCCGGTGCAAGCGATGGATCATGAATGCAATGCAACGTGCATGTGTGTGTGTGTACATGTGCATTATCAAGCCGACGTTACAGCGCTTACTGTGTGCTTGGTTGGACTGGAGACGTTCTGCAGTCGGCTGCCATGAAACAGCTTCATGCTTGCAGCCACTGCACCGCTTTTGTACTGCTCAACACACAGTTTTCCCTGTGATCATGTTTTAGACTAGTGTTGTTGTGCTGCTGCAATTTGCCACGATGCTGTCGCGTTGCATCTGGCCGTCTGCTTGGCTCTGAAATCTGCTATTTTCGGCATGGCACCGTAAATGGAAGTTGTTGTTGTTGTTTTTTGACATTGTGAAAATTCGTTTTTTTGGATTACATACTAGTCTCACAACACAACCCTTTTCTGTTGTTTTGAGTCTGTGTTTAGATTAACTTCGGACCAGACCGAAACACAGTATAAGCCAGTTTGAGATTCCTGAGTTCCGTTGTCTTGTTGCACATGTTTTCATATCACTTCAGTTTGCCACTTATTGCGCACCATAGGGATATCTCAGGGTGCCTCCAAAGACTGCAATAGACAAATCGAGCTTCTGAAAATTTGCAACCGACTGGAGCGTTGCTTCTGAAAATGTTTACACTGTTTTCTTTTGAAATTGTTAAACGTTCAATCAATAACCGTGTCTAATGTTGAAAACACACAATTCGTTTTGTTTTATGAAGCTGATCAGAAGTTTTGCAAATCATCAAGCATGATGGATTTTTTTGGCAAAAAGATTGAAACGGGCAAAACAAAACTCACAAACCGACAATGAATGTCAGCTGATGCGTATGAGACGATTTTCCACCTTGAACTACAACGCTGTGCAAGTGCAAGATTCATGTTTTTAAAAATTTTTGAACAAAAATCCTGACGTGCAATCCGAACGTTTATCAACCTGTGTTCCGTTTTTGCGTAGAAATGGTAAACAGACTAGAAAACCAGCCGCTTCCAAACAAACCGCTATCTTTTGCGCAGTTTATTTCACTGAAAAACATATCATAGTTTCTGGGTGAAAAATAGCAATTGTTTTTTTAGGAAATTAGTTATTGTTATTGATTTAGTTGAATTGATTGAGTTCATCTTTTTTGCAGATATCCTAACCGAGCGAAGAATGCGCTAAGTGTTCGTGGAAATGTGATTTCGATTTCAATTCTCATTATCAGATAAAAACAAAACAAAAAAAAACACCAGCAGTGATTGTTCGATATTGCCGCGCGCAGCGCTTCTTGATTTTGAGATCACATTATTCAGTGAAATACATCAAATAGTAACTAACAACGACAGTAAGAGCATCAAGCGAGTAGTCAGAATCAAGGTACAGTCGAAAGTGAGTGGTTGTACCGTTTATTTTACTCTTAAACTCTATTATCGACTTTACGAAATCAAAGCGTTGCTGCTAAAATTTGATAAAAGCCAGCTGCTGATCAAAACGTGTTGACTATTTTCTTTATAAAAGTAGCTCACTCAGTAATTTTTTTAGTTTAGCGACAATGTTTTAAGGGGTTTGCAATCCGATATGCTTTTTGCATTTGATACCGAACCGTCTTAGTTTAGGCGTCTGAAAACCTGGATAGCCCGAGTTTTTTTATTTTTTGAGTTAAGATAAATTTCGAGCCGTCCCATCCACGTCATGCAAACGTGTGTTGAATTGTTTTATACATCGTCAGCCGGAATTCAATGATTATCTTGAATTACCGATATGGATTATGAAAACCGCACAGCTGGTTTGGTTTCACATGGTAACAAGCTTCTTTTGAAGTGGTTGCCGCACATTCCTGCGTTTTTTGCAGGTTGTCGTTTTAGTTAAAGCTGCGAGCACTAAATCAGTCTGAATGTTCAATGAGATTCGTGGTATTAATTCTGTTATCTCACCTCCCGTTTTCTTATTATTGTCAGTTAAAATTAATCTAGCTTCTCCATGGTAACCATATTGCTCAGTTTCGTCCATTCGCATTCTTGGTTATGTAGGTTTTCTCGTTTAGCGCTATTCTTTAACACGCAATTGCTTTGTTGCTATGGGTTTTCGATTCAAAGGAACAAATACAGTGTCTGTCTGCTTTGTTTTTTCTAAAATTGAGAACAACTTATTTCCTTTTTCCTTTATTAGCTGTCGTATTCATATTTAATGTCGTTAATTGAATACATCCCAGTAAGGTTCTTTTATCATAACTTTTCTGTCTGTTCTTCAGTTTCTGAACTTTGAGATGTGAACACTTTGTCGTTGGTGACATACATAACTTTTGGCGCAATTGATAGTTTTCATGTTGATCATCGTATCGATCTTGATCGACTGTACGTTGTTTGACAGCTCACTAGCATATAAATGGAAATCCTGAGGCAGAATATGGAAAAAATTCAACCAGATCATACCACGTTCGTTCATAAAAAAACCGAATTCATCCAAGCATGCTGAAAAATAGCCTCGTAAACTGTTAATAACTGCGTGAATTTGTGTTGACCCGTCCAAGCGCTGTGTTTGTTTCTTTTCAGAACTGCAGCAGCAGATCACCGAGCAACTCGACGGGCAACCACTGTTGGTCGACACGAAGAGCAGCGACGCGTGTGTGAGTGTGACCGCTGCGGGCGTCTCGAGCGAAAACGCAACGATCGCCGGTCGCACCTGCAGTAGCAGTCTGTCTGTTGTCGCAGTTGCTCAGACGCACCGGCGCACGATCACATATCATCTGTTTTTTGGTTCCTCAATCGCTCCAACTGCTCTGTTCAACGGTGCACCGCTCATTTCTATTCTCATTGTATCTTCGGAACGCAAACGTCGATAGAAATTCTGTCACCGGTGGTGCTGCTAGATCGAAGTACATTTTGTGCGAACGTGTGCGGATCAGCGCGGCCGGTGCATTGGATATATTCGTAATCGCCGTTTATTAACATTGAACAAAAGACGCCCAGTCCGATCATCATGAGTGAACTAGACCAATTACGACAAGAGGCCGAACAGCTGAAGAGTCAAATTCGGGTATGTCGATTTTCATTGTTTTTGAACATTGTTGTTGTTGTTGTTAATGACTTCTAAGTGAGTTTCAGATGCAAAAATCTGTAATGTGTCGTGTGCTGGTGTGATCAGTGTGTGGCGTGACAGCAAAAAATGTTTCTATGTGGTGAACTGGAGCTTTAGTTGATACGCTTATAATAGATAAACCAAAAGAGCAATTCTTATTTTTGATTCACTTTTTCAAGATGATCCATAAGCAGTGATACCAACTTTGAAGTTGCCACAAATAGCAATAGCCAATCAACAGTTGGAGTATTTTAATCAAAAATTATTCTAGATGGTTGAACTTAATCTGCAGGGTGCTCCATTAGAAGTGATATCAACTTTGAAGGGCTGGAACTCACCAACCGTTTGAGTATTTCATCTGGCATTTTAACCAGTTATGTAGAAAAGATCAATTTAGGTTTCCGACAAATTTTAGCTGAAAATGTTGAACGGCTAATCAATGCGGAGCTGAAAACTATAAAACTTCAAGTTTCTCATGCTAACGGACGTTCGGGCGTTAACAGTTCTTTCGAGTCGAATCGAGTAACTTGCACATTCATCGTGATGTGGAACACGTTTTAATCTAAAAACGTCGTTTTCACCTAATCTAGTAACATTTTTTTGGTAAGTCAGTTTGGTTTTGTGGTCTTCTTCAATCGAATGTTGAGCTAAAAATAGCGCACGGCAAACAAAGTGCGCTCGGAATATATAGATATGCAGGAACAGGCCTATTCCCATGTTTTTGCTATTGGTCACCACGACAAAATCGTTGGTGTGTGAAAAAAATCAAGCTGCATTAACGCCAGCGGTAAAACTACAGCGAGTAGTTGAAGTTGATGATGGGCGATTTTTGTAATTATCTATTAGGTTGTGATTTCCTATATAATGTGATGCTTTTCCTGTAATCTTGGTTGTTCTCCAGTCCACTAATCGCCACTCTCTCGCTACTTGAAGTTTAACCAAAGAATGTATTGTACGTCCAGTGTTCACTTTTCCCGCTAGCGATTTTATTGCAACGACCAAGTGATCTAGCGTGGATGCGCATGTATTTGCACGGGTACGTTCAACAGATACTGAGAGTGAGAGAGAGTTCATCATTGATGAAGTCAACTTACCCGGGCACATTATCACCGAAAACACACATGGTGTCACAGTGCCAACAAATGAATCAATCACGGCGAGTCACTCTGTCACTCACAGCAAGTCGTCTTATCATGATGTTTTTCTGCCACAGTTAGCAGACTTATTTCTGCCATCGTCTCTCGTGTTAAAGAAGCATGTGTCGCAGAGTACGTTTTTAGAAGTTGGTTTCTTCTGTATCGTGTGTGTACACAAGCAAGCACTCATCTTCTGTCGCACTGTTGGTGCTGTTGGCCAACGAAAATGAAAACTGCCAAAAGTAATCCGGTTTAGCAGAACAGTAGACGGTCGCGCGAGCAAGAGGAGCATGAGATGATCGAGTGATGACGTCACATGGTGCCTCTGAGACTGCTGCAGTGTCCCTGCGCCTCTCATTTGCATCATGCACTGTGCCCCGTGCCCCATGTTAGCGCCCCGCTTCACTCTGAAATTATTGACTACTGCTTCTTGTTACATCGCACGTGTGTGCATAGATTTGCTGCCCCATAATAAGCTACCCGGTAGCTTGTCTTCGGTTATGCTGTCACTTGCGACCGTATCTGAACAGCGCAATGGCAAACGCACACACACGCCACACGGGCTCACTCAAAACGCTCGCTCCACACACTACAATAGGTTTTTAAAGTGGCGTTTCATAGCACTACAATAGTTTCTAGCAAAAAAAAACATGAGTGCGGTTAGGGTTGGCACAGGAAAAAACGGTTTCTTTTCCGTTTTAAAACCGTTTTTTTTTCAGTTTTTTTTGAAAAAATAAAGAACCGGTTTTTATCTTAAAAATTTTCAAAGTTCGTGGTCAAAAATCACAATTCTTCGTTTGATTGATAAAATCTAAATTATATTTTTGAAAAAACGGTGCAGTGAACTGTGTCGAACTGAACTGGTGAAGCATCATTTTGCAGAAGCTTTTGTGGCAAGAGTCAAGAAGATAAATACGATGAAGACAAGGTGACTGCTAAACTAAGTGCATATGCAGACTGACTGAGGATGTTGTTGATTTGCAAAGGGTAACTGATGAAATGTTATTTTTGGAACGCAATCCGCTAACGGTTTCACTTTGCAGCTCTGCAAATCTCGCCCCCTAATCGGGGTCAGCTATCCGGTCTTCTTGCAACCGTCGCTCCCCGCTTCCCACACCTACACGGTCACTGCCCAGTCTTTGTTTTCAATTTATTGAACGTGCTGCCCTGGAAACCAATAAAAGCGAAATTGATTTGATTTGAAACAAAAAATTGGGTAGCATTGGGTGGCAAAAATAACAAATTGGGTCGATTGTATACCCGAAAACAGCATTTTATGCTGCTCAAAATCACTAATTTTGATGTATTTCCTAATTTGAGTTCAAGATGCCAAGTTTGGAAAGTTTAGGAGCTGGGAAGCATTCGGTTTTTTATGGTTTTAAAACAGTTTTAAAACGGAAAAGAAACCGGTTTTTTTCCTGGCAATATAAAAAAACGGTTTTTTACCAACCCTAAGTCCGGTTGTATGAGAGCAGGGCAGGGGTATGCTTCAAGGTCTAATGGTTCTTATGATGTGTGTGACGCGATGAAACTTGAATACTACGTTAATCGGTGTGTAGACTCTGTAGCTTGATGAAATATGATGACAGTGATGTGGTGAACATCGAGATAATGTTTGTGCACATCATCAATGAACGGTCTGAAGCTGACGATGGCTAACGCGCGAAGCGAAAATGATCGCCAAAAGTAGTGCTATTCTTGCGTGAAGTGCAACGTTTGCGTTGTCGGCTGTGCAGGAGGCGCGCAAGGCCGCGAACGACACAACGCTGGCGAGTGTTGCGGCGAACATGGAGCCGATCGGTCGCATTCAAATGCGCACACGGCGCACACTGCGCGGCCATCTTGCCAAAATCTACGCGATGCACTGGGCGAGCGACTCGCGTAATCTCGTCTCCGCCTCACAAGACGGCAAACTGATCGTTTGGGACTCTTACACGACCAACAAGGTGAGTGCAAAACGATGCAATCTGCGTTTCGTTTCAGCCAATTGTTGATTTATCTTGATTTACCACCAGTCTTTATGAACGGATGATTTTTGTCTCGAACACTGGAAAGCGTATTTCGTGGAATGCCAACGAATCAACGAGAACAACAGTTGCCAACAATCAGCGTGCCTGGTTCAGGTGCATGCGATTCCGTTGCGGAGTTCGTGGGTGATGACGTGTGCGTACGCGCCCTCCGGATCGTACGTGGCCTGCGGCGGCCTTGACAACATCTGCTCGATTTATTCACTGAAGACACGAGAGGGAAACGTGCGCGTCAGTCGTGAGCTGCCCGGACACACCGGTTATCTCTCGTGTTGTCGTTTCATTGACGACAATCAAATTGTCACCAGTTCCGGCGACATGACTTGGTTCGTTCGACGTTTACAATTGAAATGAAACGCCATAATGTGTTGCTGGACTGCCCGCCCGTCGTCTACTTATTCATTTGATTTCACGTTGTCTTTTCCCCCATCGGTTCCAGAAACCCGACGATACCAAACCATAAACTCGTGCGGTTTGGCGTTGAGGCGAAACCAAAGCGCTTGCCACAAAAAGCGGACAGCTGTGTTGTAGACGTGCAAGTGCGTCCAGCTAGATTGGATAGTATCATAGTGCTGCTGAGCGTCAGATGATCATCAGACACAAACGGCTTGCTGTGTTTAGCCAGTGACGTGTTGCGCATGATTGCAGTGCTCTTTGGGATATCGAAACGGGCCAGCAGTGCACAGCATTCACGGGGCACACCGGCGACGTGATGTCACTGTCGTTGTCGCCGGACAACCGATGTTTCGTCTCGGGCGCCTGCGATGCGTCAGCCAAACTGTGGGACATCAGAGACGGCATGTGCAAACAGACGTTCCCCGGGCACGAATCGGACATCAACGCCGTCGCTGTATGTGTCTTCCGTTCTCTAGATATGCAATCACCATTTTCGTGCTGTTTTTGTTTGGCTAGGCGACTCTCGATGCACTTGCAGACGTAGGAAAGAAATTCGTTCCGTGCTTAATGCGGCAATCCAAAGTTGCCAAAATTATCCTATATCGCATCTCATAAACCCCCGGGTCACTTCAGCTTCAGCAATTTTAAATTGATGCGCTAAAGCATGCAACTGATGACCTGACGGTTTTGTCACATCTCTGGAAAACAACTAACTAGAAAAGCACGAGAAAATACAAGTATCGGACAGGTTGGTGTTGTTGCCAACAGCTGACTTGTTGAGCAGCGCTGACTGTTCTACGCTGCTGCGAGCATCAGCATTGCGTGCAGCAATGAATGTGCAATATTGTGCGTGTGTTGTTTTGAGTATTTCCCGAACGGCAACGCGTTCGCGACGGGCAGCGACGACGCGACGTGCCGCCTGTTCGACATCCGCGCCGACCAGGAGCTCGCGATGTACTCGCACGACAACATCATCTGCGGCATCACGTCCGTCGCGTTCAGTAAATCCGGCCGTCTGCTATTCGCCGGCTACGACGACTTCAATTGCAACGTCTGGGACAGCATGCGACAAGAACGAGCCGGTCAGTCCGCATTGGTGCACTGTTGCGCCGTCTCCATCGCTTTTGTGATTTGCTTCTTCGACAGCAAACAGCACTGGTCTCGGTCGCTGTGTAACTAACACCGAGCAGGGATGTTGCGTTTTGTGGCCAATGGACGTCTCCGTGTGCTTGCAGGTGTGCTGGCCGGCCACGACAACCGCGTCAGCTGCCTTGGCGTTACCGACGACGGCATGGCCGTGTGCACCGGCAGCTGGGACAGTTTCCTGAAGATCTGGAACTGAATAATGTCACTCACTCGGACGCATCATCAACGCCCATATTCTTCAACAAAACAACAAAAAAACAATTCACCATTACGCGTACAATTATATAAACTTCGACTGTTGTTGTTGTTGTTGTTGTGGTTCACGTGGAGACACACAAGAAATCAACGGTAACAATAATTATTCATGTCGCTATTTGCTGTTTTGCGGACAATGGAGGAACGATGCGTTGTTGAATGACGACCTGGATATTAGCATTGGTTTCAATTGCAATTTCGAGAGTAGACCGTGCAGCGTGCATCGACTTGTCGCCTGACATCGCTGGTTCTGAATATTTCAGAGCGTGAGAACCTTTCATCAGAAGCGACAACAATCGAGCAGAAGACAAAGGTCGTCAAGTAAATTTGATTCGTTAACTAACAGAAAGAAACGTACAGCGCGAGTGTTACGTCTTGAATGTTGAATGGAACCATTGAATCTGTGTTTTGTTCTATTTACATCACGGTGGTATTTGTGTATTATTATGTGTTTGTGTCAGCTGTTGATTATGCGTATCAATGTATGTACGTTTATGTTTCCTGGTTTTTAGGCTTTAGTTCCTTCTATTGTTGTTGAAAAAGATGTGACGAATAGCTTGGCTAGAGATGGCGACAGTCAGGAACTTATTGAGAATGAGCACTGAGTGATGCTATGCTTACGTTCCCACCATCTGGTTCAAGTTCATTCGAATGCAATTTGTGATCAGCCCGCTAGACAATTTAGGTTTTCATAGTAATTGAAAAATGCCAACCGTGTTTTCCGGTGTAAGACAACCCCCTTTTCAAAAAGTTCCGTACTTCTGTAATCGCTTCGATTATAAGTGTTATAATTTTTAACGGAATTTTTAATGACGACTACATAAACCGTAAATTGAACGAGCGTTTTTGCTTGTTATGATTCTAAAATAATCTCTGCGTTCACTTTTCTAGTTTCAGTTCAGTTTTTCGGTAATTTAGTACTTTGCGTATTGAGGTTTTTCCTGTTAATCGCTGTCATTTCACGATTTGTCTTTATTTTTCCGAATACTTGTGGGGTGTTTTGCCACAAAAACAAAGCTTTAGGGAACACGCAGTATCTTCATTTTTTGACCTTCTTTCTGCCAATGACTTTTGTGTTTTTTTTAAATTTGAAAACAAAGTTGATTCTTTGTGATGGTGTTTTTAGCACAAAACCTCCAAAACTGTCATCTGAACTGTGAGTTCTGGATCTACTTTTGGCCCTTCTTTATTTGTTTTAATATATCATAATTTAAACGCGAACTTGCTGAAGAGGTTCAAGCATAAAAACGCCGTTATCCCGTGTTTCATAACTCTTGGTCAAAATTACTATTTCATTTTTCATAAATATTAACACGATTATTTGTCGCTTTTGTTGCATTTTGCGTTTTCATTTGAACAGTTCTCGTTCTTGTGTGCTTTTAAATTTTTTACGTGTGCAACATGAACTCGGCAATGCTTGCTTGGTTTGCTTTTGAATTGTTTTTTCTTGTTTTTTTGTCTTTTTTGTGGCGCAGATGGTCGTTGTGTGCAGCATTCGATTTCATCATTTTAAGATCACTCTTTTTCTAAAGTGGTCAGAACGCTTTTCTGTGAATTTCGATGATTGAATTTGAACATGTTAAAATGCCATACGGTTGTTTTGTGTCGCATTCGTAATTGTTCGAATTGCGAACCACTTGCCCCGCAAAACAGTTTTTAACACTTCTTTGTTGGTGATTTTCCCCGTACGCTTGGAAAGCTTTGAGCTTTTTCACCCCAAATCTCTTAAAATTACCCATTCACATGTTCAACGATTTGTCGTCGCGACAAAATCGCCCGGTGTTTTTTTGATGTGCTCACGTTTGCTTTAACACCAGCGGTAACATATGCTGCGGTCGCTGAGGGTTTGTTGCTGGTGTTAATTAATGCATACGAGCATGCAGTTTTTAGCCACCGGCTTTGTTGCGATGACAAATCGCTGGAACATGTGAATCGCCGTTTACCGCTGCACCACAACACCCCTTGGGTTGATTTTAAAATCATATTAAACTTTAATTTTTTTTAGTTAATGCGGTTTTTTTGGAGCAGAAGAGCTTTGTCTGTTTTAAGACGTGCTTGTAGTAGTTCTCAAAAACACATCAGAATCCACATAGCACTACGATGAATGTTTTTATTGATTTTAATGCCACTCGGTAAATTCAACGTTTTATTACATTGTTCATATTCAATTAAGCGATGGTCGTAAGCGACGCACAGCCAGTCAGTCGTTCTTTTGAACTTTTCTTTTAACAAATCGCTTTACATAATGTGGATTGTACAACGCCCTGAGTTTCGACGGTTTTGTTTCTATGTAGACAAAGTTTGAAAGTATCATGCGCTAGCATAGTTTAATTTATTTTCGGTTCGTTTCTGTTAAGGTTTTTTCTTATTATTGTTCGCTCTGTTGTGGCAATGTAGCACTGTCACAAACAAACACACTGGCTCACACAAACGATATTGCACCAGCGCAACAGTCAGTGCATGCGTGCCTGTGTGTTGGTTTGTCTCTGCAGCATTGCTGAGTTGTAAGGAACAGAGTGCACGATCACCAGAAACACCAATGGAAACTCGATAACAGCCCCTTAAAGGCATTGTCAAGTCTATGTTATATCGTGATATGGATCGATCTACTCGTTTGTCTACTTTTTGTTTGTTTGTTTTTTTACAAAAAAATGGCTATCCTCTTTTGTTTTCTGATTGTTCATTGTTTGTATTCACATTTTTTTACATCGGCCGTACGTTGCTGCACAAGACGGCGGTGATTTTTTGTTTCTTTACGTTTTATATGTTTCATCAAGTTCACCACGTCGTTTATTACTGATTATTCTTATTATTATTATCATTATCACATAAAATATTCTATGTTACACATTCTCTGTGGGGTGTACTCAGCTGGAATAAAACTGTGAATGCTGAACAAAACTGCACTGAGGCTGGATTTGCGAGTCTGTATCTCACGATCGAGCGATACTTTTGAACCTTGCGTCTATCAATATTTAGATTTCTTTGAATGACTGACAACACCGCAAAGGGGCATTCATGAAGCAGTATTAATGACACGTAGTCATGTTATAACGTAGCTGCGCGGTCACACTACTTCATGAATGCCGCTTAAAGGCCATTCATGCACTCGCGCGTCATTTTAGCAAGTGAAACTGCGACGTTTTCTTGCTCCATGAACGTGTAGCGAAGTGACGCCGCGTGAAGCGACGCGCGCGCTTCAACCTCCATGAATGGCGCGTAAGCTAATGATGCATGCAGAATGAAACAAATCACGAATGAAACGGGTCAGTGCACCACACGGTGTCACAAGTAACAAACTGCAACAAGCCTCTGACCGGAAGGAAAGCTTGGCAAACAAAATATGTCGCAACTCACATTGGACATGAACGTCGCCGAGCTTCCGTGGGGCACGATGAAGAAGCTTTCGTTTTATCTCAACCAGAAACCGCTTGACGGGCTGCTTGATTCATTGCCGTCCGCCAGCCAGCTATCGTGCGTGCATTGGCGAATCGTTTGTTCGAGTGCGCTTACGTGCCTCCACCATTGAAAGCGAACACTATTAGCAATACGCTGATTGGTCGTGATACAACCAACAACGGCGGTCATCAATGGTGTTTGTGCATATCTCAATGTTCAGTCATTGGAGTCATATTTGATTTCACTGTTTTTTAAGCGATTTGTGTTATTGAAATTAGCTTTACTGAATCAATCGGCACGTCACGCACAGCCCATTGATTGCAGCCAAGCATTGGTGGACAATGTGAAACAGCAGCCGAATCCAGCACAACGGCTGCTGATGGAGCTCGGCAACCGCGGGTTCACGCTGAAAGATCTGCTGAAACACTTGGACCAATGTCGACTGGTCGAGCCGCAGTTGATACTACGCCGCAAATTTAGTACGCTGGTTTCACTTGCTTTATCAGATTTGAATGCTGAACGGGCATCCATGAGCTTTTGTTTCAACTACGCTACGCGTCACGAAATACTGCTTCATGAATGCCGGCTGAATGGGTTTGCGTTTGCGTTGCAGAGCCGGCGCAACTGAGCAAGGACGTGCAGAGACGCGAGACGAGCACGCACGTGCTGCTGGAGTGCGCTGCCGCCGGCTTTCCGTATCCGTCGTTCGACTGGATCCATTTGCAGTCCAACTCCGTCGTCGGCCACTCTCCCGTTCTAATGTTGCTGATGTTCGTCGCAGAGTTTACAGTTTGCAGTTTTTTTTCCAAATCGTGAACGCGAATTGACATGAACGTAAATTCTGCAGTAATCAGCTGTCAGTGTCTTTCCGTTTGTCCTTCACAAGCGTAACTCCTCCTGCACCGATTTGCAGCTGTTCCATTTGCACCAAATCCGGCGACTACCAGTGCCGCATCGTCAACTGCGTGCCATCGAACGCTGATTGGTCGCCCGACTACAATCGATCACCGCCGATCTCGGCCGAAGTTTGCACGAGCACCGTTGAAATACAGCTTGACAATGGACATGGTTTGTGGTGGCGTCGCCCGACTTGCCGCGTTTCCATTCGATATCAACAGTTGGCGCATGGTTTTTTTCCAGTGATTCTCTTCTCGTAGTTAAGAAAAACCACAACCGTTGGTCAAGCCGGTTTTTTTTTGGTTCAGTGTCTCGTCTGTGCGATCGGTGTCACCATGAGCGCACCATGCAGCGCATTGGAAATCTGCAGATGATGGATGATGAGCACGAGACAGGCGACCTGATGATGGCGCACTCACAGAGCAACAACAACAATCAGCTGGCGCAGTCGCAAGCGCACCAACACTCGGCCATGATGGCGAACGCTCAAAATCACAATGCCTCCGTCAATTTGACGACCGAATCAATTCCGGCGGTTGCGGTCGACAAGGTCACGTGACGTGACTAATGGAAAACGAATACACACATAACGCCATAAAGTCTATTTCCAGTTCATATGCAACTAGCTAAATTGGTTGGTGACCATGAGATAGATGCACATTGTGCAGGACAGACTTGCACCGAATGCATGCATCAGCATCACGTGCTCATTTAGCAAACGCCCATCGGCAGTGTTGGATACGTGAGAAGCCGAACGGAGGAAGCTAGATGTCATTTTTTTCAAATTTCTGTTGCCTTTTTGTGCAGGTAGCACTAATCATCAGTAACTCCGAGTACGAGTGTTTGCCGACCCTGCTGACACCGCCGTGCGACGCGCAGACGCTGGCCGAGGCGTTGATGGCACTGGACTTCAAAACGGTGACCGTGTGCGATTTGACGTTGCGCGAGATGAAATCGCTCGTTGCTGAATACGATAAACTACTGGGCACCAGCGGCGTGTACGGTCGGTTCGGAAGGCACCATTGGATTTGGTCTGCATTAGTCACAATGAAATTGGTCCGCTCTAGGCTTACCCATCCATCAGTTTGTGGTTTTCGTGTTTTTTTTTCTTCAATTTCATCGAAATGCAAAAAGGGTCATGCAACACGGTTGACGGATTTTGTGCATTCGCATCAAGCTCGCTGCTAATGGGCGTTTGGAATGTGCGTTCGGTTGCAGCAGTGTTCTACTTTGTCGGTCACGGCTTCGAGCGCGCCGGCAAGTGCTACCTGCTGCCGGTGGACGCCCCGGGCCAGGACGAATACAGCTGCGCGCACTGTCTCTGCGTCGACGCGCTGCTCTCGGCCGTCCAACAGCATCAGCCGGCGCTGAATCTGATTCTGCTCGACATGTGCCGCAAGTATCCGCCGTAGGTGCACAGTCCCATTTCGTTATCGCTGGTGTTGGTGGTGGAGTTTGGAAATTTTCAATTGGCCACACACACACACACACACAACACACCGGTCCGCTGTTCAATTGAAGACGCTGATTTCTTTGCAGACACAACGTGGACGATTTCATGAGAACAACGGTCGAGCACAGCGAGCGACCACGCGTGCTGCGTAACACTGTCTTCGGATATGCGACGTGAGCGTGTGCAGTGCGCGTGTTTTTTTTGTGCGGCGAAATAATGTGTCTTCGGAAATATCGTGCTGAACGTGTTTCTCTCTTTGCAGAAGCGTCGGCGAAGGTGCGTTCGAGGTGAAGGGTGAACAGAACGGCGTGTTCATGAAATATCTGAAGCAGCACGTTCGCGAGACGCGTCCCGTCGTCGACATGTTGAATCGCATTCTCAGAGGTTTTATTGTTGCTGCTGGACAAGTTTCTCAATCACAGTTGTTGGTTGTGCAGTCTACTTTGGGAAGCGTGTAACGCAAGTGTTGAATGCAGCTAAATTTTGTGATCGCGTGTTGTAGATCTCGAGAAGGACAAATCGGCGAGCGCCGTGCAATTTCCGGAGGTGCGAACGAACTTGAGTCGTCCGTTGAGTTTGACAGATCCGATCGTGTTTGCCGGTCACACGAGCTCGTTCGACATGCACACGCTGCACTGGCAAATGATCTATGGTACTACTTACAGCATGTTTCTTGGAAATCCTGTCACTTTTTTCGCTTTGTGCAGCGCTCGCCCGAAAGAATGAAAGAACGGCATCGGAGTTGTACGAAGACATATTTGGCTACAAATGGCGTGGTTTCTTCAACTAAACCAAATACAATCGTTATTCTTGCTGCAATTCATAGTTTCGCATGCTCTGTATTCTGCGGAAAATGACAAGTTTAAACAAAGAAACTCAGCGTTTAGCTTGGGCACTGTGGTGAACAGATTCGCTTGTTCATGCCGTCAAGAGTTTTCATGGTGTTCCCCTGCGACTGCTAATGTTGTTGTTGTTCCAAAAAACACTGAATAATTCCGATAGTAAATGTTGTGTGTGTGCAGAGTTGCCGGAGCCGGTGAGCGTGCAACTGCGCGAGCACTCGATGCGTGTCACACTGTGGTTCGACTACTGTGGTCACTTTTGTAACATGGTGTTTCTGTTCACCAGTGTTGTGCGTCTCACCGATCAACAAGAGGACAGTGGCCAACTGAGCGACGCTGTGCACACCGTCGACACGATCAACCAGAAATACGTCGCACAGCCGTCGTTCGCTTCTGTGTGTTGAAGTTGATCGTTGTTGTGGCCTTTGCTTCACTGAACTATGCATGGGTGTCATTTTGCCAACTTGGTGTGCTGATTGGATGCGTTGTTCTCGGATGACCATTGACTGTGTAGCAGGAGCAGCGAATGATCCGATTATTCGAACACTCGATTGTTTTCAGTCGTCTGCGGTCGCCACCGGTGAAACAACGAAGTGCACTGATTTAGAGGAAGGCATTTCACTGCGAACGCTAGTCAAGCAACTTCAAAGAGTCCCGGTATAATCAAACTCGCTAGAATGTTTAGTTGCCATTTATCAAACTTTGTTCAAGGCTAACATTGCAGGATGAACTGCAGTGTCGTGTTCAAGTGATTGATACTGAAAGCAATCAACAGCTCACTGAGATTTGCGTCAACATTGGAAAGATAATGATTATGAGACTGTGATTAAACCGCACTGTTGTGGTGTGGTACATAGATTCGTGTTTCATTTGTTTCGAACCGGCCGGTTTTTTGTACATATTGTTTTGTCGATTCATTCTGACTGATTCTGACCGAAAAGAATAAAGTATGCGACAGAACGGGATAACGTTCGGCAAAAAAATTGCTGTAATAAGGTTTCGAACAGTGGATTTTTGGGATGTTGGCGTATTATTGGGTCGACTGCCCACGAGATGCGTGCATTCTCGTTCTCAGTGACAGTGTGCCTGTGATGTGATGAAGACCACATCAGACCCACAATTTAAAAATGCCAACATTGTTGTATTAAGCATTGCGATTGCACGTTTATGTGCTACGTGGCTGCCATTGCCATGTTGTTTGTCAGCTTGCTCAGTTGTTTCACATCCCGCCCACAGGCGGTGTGACCTGTGCGACGTGAAATTCGTGCAGCTTGTTGATTTTCAGAACGAAAAACGGTTTTAGAAATTTTTATCCAACATTATCTGTCTTGCATTTGATGTGATTGCGAATCTGGTTTCCATTTTGCAATTTGATGTTGGCTGCTTTTCCAACTATGCGATTGTTGCATATTTAATATTTGGCCACCTTGGACTTGGTGCAACGCAACGCCTGTGTGACGCTTTTTCCAGAATTGAGCACAACATGTTTGAAAAGATTACCATGACGCAGGCTGATTTTCTGTCCAACCTGCACTGGCTGACTCTGACTCACATTTTTTTGTTAACATTTTGTAAAAAAAAACACAAACCGCAAATAACAGTGCTAGCTTGTTCAGTATATGCGTTTGAAGTCGATTTTTTTTTGTACGCGCGCCGGTTCCGGAAACCCGAAGGTACCAAACTCCGGCGGAGACGGGCAATACTGCCCCGAGCCCAATTTTACCCTCGGCTCAGGAGGGAATAGACCATTAGATGTTCATTGGTCACTCTAATTTTTCGCGTGTGTTTTTTCCCCCGGCGGGGTTCGCCCCGTCCCTACAGCTGTGGCCGAGTTCTACCGCTACGCCACGGACGCGACGGATTGATCAGAAAGTTTGTGGTTCATGTTGGTTTTTTTGTCAGAATCCAAAATGTCTATTTTGGACGTGTTGATGCCGTTGATGGTTTTACAAGGTGATGTCAAAGAATTTTTTTGTTGAATTTTCTAAAAATTGTGCCAAAAATATCGTTTTCAGAGCATATTTGGATTTTTTTCGAATAAAAAATCGGCATTTTTGTTTACTTTAATTTAATTTAATTTCAAAAAGACAATTTTGGTTTTTGTTCAACAACTTTACAGTTGGGTGTTGAGAGACAAATCAAATGGAGGTTTTGTTGTTCTCAATTCTCAATTTATTTCAACTCAACGCGCTCGAAAGCGGTAACGACCAAAAGCAGTCACAAAATTTCCTAATAATACGCAATGACGACGGGCACAGAAGATAAAAGATTGCTTTGCTTTTATTTTTGTTTATTACAACAATATTTTTAGTTTTAGAATTGAAATAACGCCAACAAACAACAGCAAGACACAAGGCACGTTTTTTCTTTGGCTTGTTTTCGTTGCGTGCACGACGTTCGCTGAAGAAGACAGAAAGTGCCAACTGACGCTGAGTGCATTTGGATTGTTTTGGTTGGATTTGGATCTTTATCTTGGATCGATCTTTCCAGAGGGTCTGCCATCACCATTGTCAGCGTCATTTTGAATTCTTAACGAAAATCGCTCGTTGTCTTCACCGACAAAATGTGAGTTTTCTGTTTTTCCATTCTCTTATCATTACACGTGAACACGACACGTAGGTGGGTGGTTGCTGTTCTCAGTTGTTGTTGTTGTTTGTTTGTTGTCCCCTTTTTATCCTTACCCAACGCCCTTGGGGAAAGGCATTGTCGCAATTTTTTATTGTCCACCACATGGGCTGCGACGTTGGACGTTGGAAGCAGTTTTTAAAAAAAAATAGAAGTGGGCGTTGGGCAAGCTGCGCTGGTATGCATGGGCGCGATGTCATTAAGTTCCGCGCCACCGGAACAGCAATCTTGTGAATCAAGAAAGCCGACGTTCGTGCTGCCGAACCATTAAGCCCCACGCAACCCGACCCGGGGCAGCCGAGTGGTCACGAGCGGATTCGAACCCGGGTCTTCCGATTGGAAGTCCCAAGTGCTCTCCACTCAGCCGGCTGCTGCTCTCAGTATTCTACGTCGACGGCTGATGCGAGGGAACCAATGCATTATCTTTCCTTGTGATTCAGTGCCTCAATATGTGGATAGAAACGAAATCAGCTTCATGCATGAGACGCGGGAATAAAAATTCCTGAAGTGAAAAGTGGTTCTGTTTCTGCCGCGTGGATAGAAACGAAATCAGCTTCATGCATGAGACGCGGGTATAAAAATTCCTGAAGTGAAAAGTGGTTCTGTTTCTGCCGCTGCCATCATAGCTAGTGTTCCCCAGAGTCAGGGCGGGGACCGATGGCGATATTGATAGCTGGAGCAAATTTTCCAGATAGATTCGAACTGTCAATCATAGGCAATCGGCTGATTGGTTGATGCATGCTTTCTGTGCAGGCATTGCTGTGTGGGCGGCCGACCCTCCCTACGATACGAACGAATCATGACGCACATTTGAATTTCCGCATCAAATCTGCAAAAACAACGAAATTCTTCGTCTGCAGACCGCTTCAATCGATATGGAAAATTGTGCTGTCTGTGCAGGTCAACACCAACTGGCGCACCAACAACAGCTGCCGGGCAAGGCGGAGCTCCCGGTCAACAGGGATATCAAACGAACAAGCGCATGCAGCAGACACAGGCACAAGTCGACGAGGTATGCTGGGGGTTTTTTTCCTGAATTTGCTGTTTTGTTTAGATTTTGCACTGCTCGATCCGTTGCAATTGACAAGCTTCATTAACACCACAGGTGGTCAACATAATGCAGTCTAACATTGCAAAAGTGATTGACCGCGATGAAAAGTTATCTGAAATTGATAATCGGGCAGGTAGTGAAAACCGTTCGCTCATTCAGTAGTTTTCTTGTATTGCTAGCTACTCAAGTTCGTTTTGTATTAACTGTGCCACTCGCGCTTGTTCGTGTGTCCGTATCGTATCGTGTTTGAAGTTGTGCAGGTTGTATTGGTATTATTCGGTTCAGGTCGTTGTTCATGTTTTTTCTTCATCTTTCACCAGCATCCGCGGTTTGTTTATAATCTTAAAAATACCCGCCAAATGTGTTCACATCGCATCGTGTTTCTGGTTGTCGTAGTAAATTTTAAGTGTTGCGTTTGTGTGTGTGCGTATTTTCTGCTGTCGTTCAGTTGAGTGCCACAGTTTGCTTTGCAGGTCGTTGACATCATGCGCTCGAACGTGGAGAAAGTGCTGGCGCGCGATGAAAAACTGTCGGAGTTGGACGGCCGTGCAGGTCCGCCTTCTTGCCCCCTTCACTGTTGCTCGTTCGCAATTTTCATTTCGACTGTCTCTTGCGAAACGCAGGAACAACATCGATTACTGTCACCTACACAGCATAAAACAGAATGTTTTCAAAGGTGTTGTCACAAATGTTTGCATGAACGTGTGCTTGTGCGCGGTGTGGTGCTGCACCTTGTGAAATCGGTGTTTTGTTTTGTTAATTGCAACCGAGAACACACCGAGTGTTCCATGGCAACTCGTTGCAGATGCACTGCAAGAGGGCGCGTCGCAGTTTGAGAAGTCGGCGGCAACACTGAAACGCAAATACTGGTGGAAAAACATCAAGATGATGATTGTGCTCGCCGTCGTTGTGCTCATCATACTGATCATCATCATTGGTGCGTTCGTTTGGCGGGCGATTGTTTGCAGGGAGACACGCACTCAGTGCTGGTCAAAGAAGCGGGCGCGGGGGCTGTGCCATAAATTACATTACACGGTGAACTACCACAATTAGTACGCACACGTACCACGTACAACCTTGTATCGCCGTAGCTTTCCATTGGACAATTTAAGGTGAAATTTGGACCTGTTACTACAGTTAGGGTTGGCATGGTAAAAATACCGGTTTTTTTACCGGTAAAAAAACACGTATTTATACGCGTTTTTTTACCAGGGCAAAAATTGGTGCCTTGAAAAAAACGGGAAAAAGACCGTTTCTGTATTTTTCCGGTTTTTTTCGTATTTTTCCGTTTTTTTTCAATTTCGGACCCTGAGTTTTTATATCATTTTTGATGAGAAAATGAGAAAATCTGTGACCAGCAAGAAAAATATGATGACGAAATTGACACTGATGTTTTGAAAGAACTGTTAAGCGAAATGCAAGAATCGGCTGGAGCTGCCGAGCTGAGCTGAAAATTTTAAAAATTTTAAATGCTCAAAATTGTCTTTCTTACACAATTACTGATTTGTTTTCTTTTTGATCTCTGACTCTAAATTCGGTTTAATTGCGTTATTGCAGCAAATTGTGTTCGTCTATTGTGACCAAAGACTGTCCCGTGAAAACGCTGTGGTTTTTTCCTGTGTAATTGGTGGAATATAAACGATTGAGCAAAAGATAATGTTCGATTTATTGCTGACCTTTTGGGTTTTCAAGCCCAAACATAATTTATTTTCTTTGTTGGTGCACGATATTTTGAACAAAGCATTCTGAAAGTTGTTTTTCACAAATCCTGGTTCAATTAAAGTCGGCTGCAAAAAATATGTGGGTTTTTACAACTTTTTGGCTTTCGTTTTTTTCCGGTAATATTACCGTAATTTTACCGGTAAAAATACAGGTTTTTTTACCACGATTTGAAAAAAACGGTATTTTGCCAACCCTAACTACAGTTCATTGCCAATCTTTAGCCAGAAATACGGAAGTTATATGTACGCAAGCAGCCACGCATACAGGTTTTTCCCACCTCTATTCAAACTCCTGCGTTATGAACATATTTCTTTCTGAGAAGCCTAGAAAACTGTTGAAAATGTAAAACTGCACAGTTTACCTGTCGTCGCCAATTTGCCGACTTCGGCGTTTCTTTAAAACTGTACAGCGCAAACACGTAGGGGAAATGGGCAATAGATTTTGCTTTACATTCTCAGCCTACTTTTCGTCATAATCTGTTCGAGTTGGTGAGTTAATCGTTTTTTGTAACCAGACGGTTTTTTGTGTCACTAACTACAGGGTGTCCCAAAAAAACATAACAAAAGTAAATGACTCGTGTGGCCGACTGGTTGCACGTGAAGCCATAAATTTTAAAAACTAAGCTGCACATTTTTAGTTTTCAATTTTCATTACGAAATTCTTCTTTTTCAATGATATTTCAGCAGGAAATTCGTAAAAAACTCAAAAATCACCAAAAATCAGCATTTTGGCTCAGGAAAAACGTCACTGTCGTCCTTGATATTCTCATCTGGCAATGGCACAAGTTCATCTTCAGCTTCACTGATGTCATGATGTTCATCCTCTAGGCCCTTCAGATTCACTTTTCTCAGCAGCACAACTATTTGTTCTCAATTAATTCCAACATTCGATATTTGAAACTGATGATCACTTTCTGGTGCAGCGCCCGATCGTCGTTGATTTCTTGCACACTGCTGCGAATTTTGCTCTTCAAATCGTAGTTCAACATTTTCCCCACGCCGGAACAGAACACATTTTCCTTCAGGTGCCCCCAAATCTATAAGTCAAGAGGAAATTGAAACAAGTGCGCGAGTGGCTGTCGACATCGTTCGGTGACCGTTGGATCGGCCACAGGGGCGGAACAGAATGGCTCGAGCGAGAGGAGTCCGGACCTGATGCTTCTTGACTTCTGAGTTTAAGGGCACCTGTCGAAAATTGTTTACCGTACGACGCCCACCATTGCAGCGGTGTGCAAAAAAATCAGCGGTGATCGGACGCTGCACCAGAAAGTGATCATCAGTTTCAAGCATCGAATGTCGTCGTTAGTTGAGAACAATGGAAAACACATGGAGCAGCTGAGAAAAATGAAACTGAAGGGCCGAGAGGATGAACATCATGACATTAGTGAAGCTGAAGCTGAAGATGAACTTGTGCCACTGCCAGATGAGAATCTCGATGACGACCATGATGCTTATCCTGAGTGAAAATGCTTAATTTAGGTGATTTTTGAGTTTTTATGGATTCAACACAAAACAATGTGTGGCTTAGTTCTACAAGTGTTTCAAATTTCATGACTTCACGTGCAGCGACCAGTCGGCCGCACGAGCCATTTACTTTTGTCGTGTTTTTTTGGACACCCTGTATTCACAAGTTTGTATCAGTGATTCGATAATCCATCCATATTCCAAATTATCTGGGAGGTGGTGAATGGGCTTTAGTTTTGGATGGGCTGTCTTTTCGCATAATGACCTTGTCAACTGTGGCGTCCTGTTCTGTTCTTAATCGCATGCCAAAACTCTGCTTTTATTTTATGAATCTTTTTTTTTTGGTTGGTGAATGGACAAAAGTTGTTAGACCAAATATCCGAGTTTCACTGAAATAACAATGCATTTTTTTCAGTGGCAATTACGCAGTCGACGGGAAATTAATGGATATATGTGCGTTTTCGGATCAAAGGGACGACATCTGAAATGGAGTTATGTTTTTTCGCATTGATGTTGTAAATTTATTGCACCCGGTTCCTGACCTTTGTAGATCGAATGTCCGATGTTTCAAGATAGATGTCCATTAAAAACATAAGACATCCATTTAAAAAATGTACGCAGGTTTAGGGAACTTGAGAAGAAAAGGAACTGGGGTTATCTGATTAACACGAAAAACGAGTTTTTCTTTCTGTCTGTTGTGGTTTTGGCTTCTCTTCTGCTAATTTTCTTTTCGTCGTGAGCTAGCGGTGTCACGTCATTGACAATGTAAGTTTTAACTTTCAACATTAAACCTTGCTCGACGAAGAATAAACAAAAGATTCGACGTTCCATGTTGCGTCCGGGCAATAATGTCTTTTTATTATCTATATTTGTATCCAATGATTTCCCAATGTTTGTCATCAGTTTTTGTAAAACCTGTTATTAACGTGTCTTTTGTTTCAAAATTTAACGCTGTGTTATTGTACGGAATGGCCGAGTAAACATGGCAGCTTTTTTCAAGGTGCAAGGAACGCGCGAAATTTGAATGAATGATAAAACCGTTTCAGAAACACAATTATGTGCCAAATTTGACTTGTTTTTTTATCTAACTAATTCTTCGTGCTATTCTATTCATTGTTTCTCCTTTGCAGACATGTTGGGAATTATGTTGTCACTTTTTGAACAAGACAACTCCTGGTCTGCGACTGATCCCGCCTTGATGGACTGCTTTATCTATTCGGCCTTACTGTAAATGGTGTCATGTGTTCTTCTATTATGCCTTAACTAACGGTTTTCGCTTAGTGCTTTGCTTATGTTGTCGACGTTGTCGGTACTCTGTATCTGGATGCTGATTCTTTTGTATTTCTGTTCATCTGTAATTGCTGTAACTGTTGTATTTGTATCTATACTTGTTTTTTCAATATCCATTTTCATTCTTTCATTGTCGGCTTCGAAATCCGGTCATTATTTCATTGTTGTGCTGTTGTGCGCTGAATATTTCGGCTCATGTAAAAAGATTTCTTCCATTATCATGTTCACAAGCTTACTGTTTTTAACCACAAGGTGTGCAATTTTTGCTAATTTTTCTTTTGTGAACGAATTCGTACTCGGGGTTGGGCGCTGGTGAGTTTCACAAACGTATGACTCAAGATTCGTAAATTTAATGGAGTTTTTACAACTGTTTCGATTCACCAGTTGCACTTTGCTAAAGTTGCACTGGACCCGGAAATGATAATGCGTTTCATGATCTGTTAGACTGACTTGCTGTTTTGTACCGATGTGTATCACAGTGTGATTCTATCCTGGTTTGAAACCTGATCACCACTTTTGACCACGATAAATTATATATTGTTTATTTATGAGGTTTTATTTAACTTTTTTGTAAGATTGCTTGTTGGGATGAGGTGACAACATCTATGAATAAGCCCTTTTTGAAAAGCTGGTCTTGGTCTTGTGTGACAACCGAGAAACTGACCGATTTCATATGTTCTTAATAACATTTTTAGCTGGAATCATTGAAGTACACAATGTGTATGAAGTTATGAATATTATCTTTAAAACCATTCTTTTCATGCGTTATTTGTTTTCGTTTTTTTGGCACGGCCGCGAATGTAATTGTCTCATGTTACAATCCAACACCAACATAAATGACTCGATGTGAATTTTAACTGAAATGGTTGCATCATTGTTTTTAAAAAATCTTAAACCTGTGTTCGATAATTTTTTTCATCACATTGCACAAATTTTAAGTTATAGGTACAAAGTATATGTAAAAACAATATCATCGCACATTACAAACTGAGTAAAGTTACAAGAACTAATGAAAACAATTTATGAACACTTTTTGAAAATAGTGCTAGCTGATCACATAGGTGAAGAACGACAATTTTCAGTAACAGTGCGAAACATTTTCACTATCATTGTTACAACCACATCATAAAAAGTATGAATTTGTACAGCTCGAGAATTCTTCCCTGAATCGTTGGTTGGCTACAGCTATATCCATACAAACAACTGTTTGGCATTCTACAAACTCAGTGCATGCATTGCTGCAAGTAAACACATACAGCAGACTTTTGAACACCGCAAAAGGGCAAACATGAAATATCGTTATTAAATACATTAATGTCGATTATTACTGAAGCCGTGTTCAATTGGCGGTGTTGTTCGGTGGCGGCTGTTGCTGTGTCTGTTTGTCGCACAGCAGCCAACGTAGCAGTCGCTCGCGGTATACTCGTTTCTCAGCGAGTTTCATCTCGTATCGCTTTTGATCTTGGTCGAGCTCATGCAGCAGCTCAACGATGCTTCTCAGGTTCATGCCGTGCGGCGGCTGATCGCTGTGCTCCGTGGCCAACTTCGCTATTGCCGCCATTTCCGTCTCCGTTAGTGCCCTGCAGGGTTTTTTTTGAATTTCTGAAAAGTACCGAGTCTCACAAATTACGAAGCTGAAGGCATGAATTCGCATAAGACCTACTGTTTTAATGTCTGTAATTTCTCGTGGACATCGCTTTTGCCTGTGCTGCTTATGGCTCCTTCGAATGGAGCGAATTGCGCCGTGGGCGGTGCCCGCGCTGAGCAAACGCAACACGCGGTGGCCAAAAGCAGATTGAGACGGTGAGACTGCTGCATCGGGCGCGTATTCGCTCTTGTTCTTGTAATATGTTTCTGTTGAGTGATGAGACCGCGGAACTTTTTCGCAACTTACAATTTAGAAAATGCAACACCAGAGAAAAGGTTGCACTGCATGTTCACGGAACAGCTTGCGAGCCATAAATACAAACGGTTCATCAACGGGTACACACTGCAGATCTCTATGAACTAGTACAACTTTTCGGCTTTCTCTGACCAGTGGATAGGTTGGGTTGGGTACAGAGCTTTACAAACAATGGACGGAAACATGCTTCTTCACATCAGAATCAACATAGCTCTGCTAGGTACCTCAGCTCAGTTGCGGGGATTCTTGAAGTTCTAGGCCCGGGTCACAAGTGAAACTGATAAACAATTGTGTAACATGATTCAACGACTCAGCAAGACGGTGCCAATCAACTTAGGTTTCATTCAATGGCGCACTCAAATCATTGGTGACTATTTCCGCAGATCAATTTGATGCTCGCTAGCACACCGAAATGGAAACTATCTGCTGTAGACCTGCGGATTTCGTAAACGACACGTTTAGCCTTAGCCGCGAGAAGTTGATTAGGGAGATTCGCAGCGGGCATTGCTCTCGAATTTCAACAGAGACACGTTTCCTTCCGTGGTTATAACTACCGTAAAATCACGTTTATAAGTCACCAACAGAATTTATCTATTACCGTATTACTCCCAATAAACCCCCATGGGGGATTAATACGTCAGCGACTTTTAGGGGTGGGGGTTTATTGGTGGGGGGGGGGGATTATTGGTGGGGGGGGGGTTTATTTACAAAAAAATTCTAGGGGTGGGGGTTTGTTGAAAAATGGCAAAAATACCTTGCATGGCAGGCAAGAAAGTCGCAGAAACTTCTACTCTACATAGAAATTTCCTTTTATAACAGCCTTTTGTAATGAAATTACTATAAACTCACCCATTTGGGGCCTTTGGTAGCACAATTTCATCATTTTCACTGCAACCAGCCACTGAATTCGCTGGGTATGTGTTTCAAACAGGTCTCCAATAATCCCCCATGGGGGATTATTTGTGGGGGGGGGGGATTATTTGGAAACTGGTCGGGGGGGGTGGGGGTTTATTGGTGGGGGGGGGATTAATGGTGGGGGGGGGGGGGGTTAATGGGGGTAATACGGTATTACAGTATGACCGAATACATCAGGCAATCCTTGTATTCTTCATCAAGGCGGGATCAGTCCTAGACCAGTTGTTTTTTCAAAAAATGCCAAAATAACAGAAGAGCCCGAAGAGTCAATTAGTTAAAAAAAACATGCCAAATTTGAGACACAATGGGTTTTCTGTTCGTCTTTTTTCTTTCATTCAAATTTCGCGCGCTCCTTGCACCCTGAAAAAAGTTGCCATGTTTACTCGGCCTTTCGGCCCATTCCGTATATCTACACCACACTGGTAAAAGTGTAAAATGAGTATACACTCTTGAAAGCACTATATGGGTCATATGGGTCAGTGAGTGGGGATAATTTCTTGAAATATATGAATGAAACAAACGTTATGACAGTGGTAGCCTGTACTGGATAGCTGAATGACGCAATACTATTCTATCATTATATCCGGATGGACTCCAATGATAGAGTTCACAGCGGAAGTGCACTCCCGTTTGGCACACACAAATCTTGCGTGCGTGCCTCCTGCTCTGGATCAGAACAAGCTTTTACATACAGCATGGGCGAATAAATAGGGCAGTCCGTGTATTCTCCATCAAGGCAGGATCAGTCGCAGACTAGGAGTTGTCTTTTTCAAAAATGCCAGGATAATTCCCAATCGTGTGTGCAAGTGAGAAATAATGAACAGCAGAGCATGAAGAATCAATTCGTTTGAAAAGACACGTCAAATTTGACAGACGTTTCTACAGTCGAACTCAATAAAATGTGGAATCAGCTGATTGGTCGGCCGAGGGGAGGCTGCTCACACTCCGCACCCTTCTTTTTTCGTGGATCTGGATTCTATTGAATCGTGTTTCTTTTGAATGAGTGTAAATTTCCAGCACCCTTTTCATGCTAAAAATAAACTCAAAGGGTTGGAGAACTGCGAAATTCAATTTTTTTATTCAACAGCTCAAAATGCATTTTTTACTGACGACGACGACGACGACGTCGTCGCTTAATTTTTACGTGTGAACTGAAAGACAAAAGCCTGAAATGAGTGCGCTGTGTAGCCAGATGAAGGGGGTTTCATTCCTAGCTGACCGATCGACATGCGTTCGCAATTAAAAAAAATGCGTTCCGACTTCGCGGACGACGACGACACGACGACGACTTTGCTTTCATTTTTCATTTTCACCGTTTTCAAGTTGTTTTTGGTAAGCTGCTGTGTTCATTTACTTGGTGCACGCAGCAAACCATGCACAGCGCACTCCTTTCAGGCTTTTATTTTTCAGTCCACACGCAAAAATTAAGCGACGACGTCGTCGTCGTCATTAAACAAAAAATACATTTTGAGTTGAGCTGTGGAATAAAAATTTTCTGAATTTCGCGGTCTCTAACCTTTGAGTTTATTTTTAGCACACAAAGGGTGCTGGAAATTCATAAAAACACGTTTCAATAAAATCCAAATCCACGAAAAAAGAACGGGGCGGAGTGTGAGCAGCCTCCGCTCGGTCGACCAATCAGCTGATTCTACATTTTAGTGAGTTCGACTGTAAACGTCTTTTTTCTTGCATTTAAATTTAGCGCGCTCCTTGCACCCTGAAAAAAAACTGCCATGTTTAATCGGTCATTCCGTAATTATACATTGTATGTATGATATGATATCTGTAGAGTGGTATAAACGTGTTTGGTACAACTTTGAATTGCTCTAACTCGCCAACGGTTGAACCGTTTGAGCTGAGAGTTTAGTCGCTTACCTAGGAAGCGCAAACTTAAATCTCCACTAATTTTAACATAAACGAGAGAATATTGCCCCTGTGCGGAAGCAAAGTTCGAAAAAAAAACAAATTTTATTTGTTCTGTCATGAAAAACAGCATTTATTCTGTCTCACATCTTATTTATTCATCGATAACGTCAAAAAAGGCAATACAACTATTGCTGCTTTCAATTTCCCTTCACACAGTGGCGAAGATTTTCATTTTCACTCTTCAATTGCCCCATGCTAACCGCGCGAAAAAAGCGCAAATGTGCGCAAAAAATCATGTTGTGTCGACCGACGTTCGCCAGTAGCCCGACGAGTTGTTTCCAAACAAATGGATCGGTCGCAGGGGCCCAATCGAAAGGCCGCCGCGTTCGCCCGATTTCACGCCTCTGAACTTTTTTGCGTGGGGCTTCATCAAAAAGATTGTGTACGCGCAAAAGCTGAAAACCGTGGAGTCGATGAAAGAAATAATCGTGAATGCGTTTTGAACGCGTTTCAGCACGTGGACACTGAATTGTGCCAGAAAGTGATCTTGTCAGTGGCCAATAGGGCTCGATTGTGCATTGAAGCTGGCGGCTCACATTTCGAGATTAGCTTTGATTTCTGACAGTTTTTTTTGCTCAATTTATGACGTTATCGATGAATAAATCCGATGTGACATTGTAAAAATGCTGTTCTTCATGCAAAAATTCGTTTTTTTAAACTTTGCATTCGCACAGGGGCAATGTTTTCTCTTTTGGGCTGAAATTTGATGGAGGTCTAAGTTTGTGCTTCCTCAGTAAGCGACTAAAATTTTAGCTTGAACCGTCCAATTGTTGGCGAGTTTGAGCGTTTTAAAATTGTACCCCACTACTTTTGGACCACTCTGTATTTTGAGATTTCTTCCAGCCATTTGTCACGAACATGCACGTAGTTCGGGAAGAAAAAGTGTTTTTTGCAATGACGTAACAGCAGGTGTATAAACTTCTGGATTGATCCGTTGAAAAAGACTGTGGTTGGCTGCGTGCACATCAATTGTGAAATGGCGTGAGTTTCCGATGTTCACAAACAGCATCCCACATAAAGAAAGTTCAGCAAAGATTTTTATTTTTAGCAACTGGAATCGGAACTGAATGACTCATCACCCAAACGGTCAAAGCTTGTTAAGGAAATAGCAAAAAGTTTCCGCAGCAAACTAAATTGAGCGCCACGTGATTTCATTCGTGCGCTCTATCTACTGCTCGCGTTTGCTGGCTTTCGACATTAAAAAACGATAGCTCATGTTAGCTAGCGACGCTCATTCAACTGGCTGCTGCTGGCACATTGTTGCGAAATCCTTTTGTTCAATCTGTACTTGTGCAAACTTTCAAGTTCATTCACTAGATTTCGGCCATGAAGCGGATTAAGTCGCGTTTGAAAAATTGCGTAAAACGAAGAAATTTCCTAACATACGGTAGCAGTCTGTAGTGTAGCGCTGAAATTCATGAAACATGAAAGATGACAATGAATGCACATAAATGGTGCCATCGCCATGCCATAGATAGGTATTCGAAAAATGCATTTTTTAGACCTAATACCTATTCACCAAGGTGTCAAAACATGGCATCAAAATCAAAACCATCACCGGCCTAAATATTGTTATTTTTTTCAGTAAAGAACAATAATAAATGTTGAGTACAAATAAAATAAAGTGCAGAGTAACACTGACTTCAACCTCTGTGCATGAAAACTGTATGAATTGCATAAAATAAAACTTTCAACGAATGCAACAATGTCATGCTAAAACGTTATGCAAAAACACATGCACATCTGCATGAAATTTTAGAAGCTACTTTTTATTGTAAGCGACGGATTGGAATGGCAGGCCGTTTCCGACGGCAGAGTCGAACGCATTGAATCCCCATGGTGACCGTCGGTTGTACGTCGGTCGCAGTCGCAGCTGGTGACGGAGCGCTGGATGGCTGCGGCGCCATTGGCGATGCTCATTGGACGCGTGCAACGGCTGCTCCTGCTCTCCGTCGTGCGCCCACTTTGTGCCAGTCGCCCATCGATTCACTTTGTTGTTACCGTCGATCGTCAACTCATCAGCATCGTGCTGCGACAAAAACGTTCCGTCACTTCAACAAAAGAAAAGGCAACAAACTCATTCAAAACGTGGCAGAATCTGCAATGCCTTTTGGCTTGTCATGCTATATTAGCAATCTTAGAACTGCATATGAACCGCTCGGTTGATGAAATCAAAAATTCCATGCAGTGTCTGCAAGCGAACCGACGAACTACCTATACGTTTCCATGTTCTCTCTAACCTTGTCTTGTAAAGCGGTAATGGCCACAACAATACCCAGAAACACCAGCCACAGCTTCTGTGAAATCGCCATTTCAGAACGCCAGATTCGTTCAAAGCTGGTCATGCAACAACTCACTGATAAAAAATATTTGAGTCAGTCGTGCTGCTAGAAAGGAAATTATTGCCGGTACCCAACGTGCAACCTTATGTCTTTCGATACGGTGTTTGTAATACTGCAAAAAACGTGGAAACTAAAAAAATAGACGCAAACATAATCCAGGCTGGAGATACCAACCACCATCCAGTCCTATGCAAACATTCAATTATTTTGATTGAGTGACGAACAGAGGAAAAATGAACCCATTATACACGATTAGTGGAATTTGTGAGTGTCCTATAGTGTCCTATTTTAGCAAAATACAATGCTAGTTAGCTGTGCATAGTGCGTTTCTTTTATTGACTGGTCCGCATCGCTCCACTTTTGACCGTTGTGTAAACAAATTTTAGAAAAGAAAAAAATTGAATAGAAAGCACGTGCACTTGGAAATCAGGGCCCTTGACAAAAATACGGACCGTATGCGGAGGTTATACGGAGCACGCTTGACAAAACTACGGACATTAAGCAGAGGTGCGCGAAGCGAAAAATGAAACCATTTTTATTTTTATATTCTCAGCCAGCACACGTTGCGCGCGCTTGACAAAAGTACGGACTTTACACGGAGGTTTTAAAACGATTGGAAATTATCAGACCTGGTTGGGAATCAATCAAACAGTCAATCGTGAACAATTTTGGGCGCCAAATTCAAATTTTCTGTTTGGCGGGAAATTAAAAAACACACAAAACAGTTCAAAACAATTGGAAAAGATCAGAGTTTGTTGAATATGAATGAAAACAATCAATCTAAGCAGTTTGAGTGCCAAATTTTTTAAATGGCGGGAAATTTCAAATTCAAATTGCAAAACGATAAAAGACGACTGAAAATAACTTGGTTGTTTGAACATCGGTAAAAAATGTGTGCATGGTTAAATGTTGACTATCTGGGCAAATAATAAGTACCGTTGTTATTATTGGGTCTCACCACGATCTTCGTGAAAATGTTTCTAATCGTCGGTAGCATTTAGCGAAATATTTTCAGAAACACAATTTGGGTTTGGATCCACATGCTGCAAAAGGTAAGTCCAAATTGAGTTCAAGTTGAAGTGGAGTTTTATTCAACACGCAGTACCACCACCAAAAAACGTGGTGAGTAACATATAATGACAAAATTATTCAAAAATAAGTGAAACGGCACTGGGAAAGGGCAAGCCATGAATTTACCCAACAATGACACAAGCTGAAGTTGAAAGTATTTGGAGGCCACATACTCTATCTAAAACTCAATTCACACACAAACCGAGAACCGAAAACTGAAAAACCGGAAACAATCAATGAACAACAAAAGAAACTTCAATGGATGGCCCTCCTAAACACAGATTAAAAACAGCAGCAACACCTGTGACGGCTCAACATTATAATGAAAAACAAAAACCAAATCCATGAGATGTCTCTTCATTCATCATTTTATGTTTTTTCATATTTGAAGCTGGCCCCCACCGATTCCGGAAACCCGAAGGTACCAAACACCGGTGGGAGTGGGGAATGGACGACTCACCATCCCGTGGAACCAATACCCTCGTTACGTGATGGGAACGATTTTGTTTTTATTTTTTTATATTTTTTATTTTTTATTGTTTTTTGGCTTACCTTTTTTCTTTTCTTGCTTTGCTTGTTCTTTTTGAAGATTATGTGCAATATTCAAACTCAGCACGTCTAGGGTTGAAAAAAAACCGGTATTTTTCAAATCGCGGTAAAAAAACCGGTATTTTTTAACGGGAAAAAACGGGAAAAAACGGAGTATTATTTGGTGAGAATTGTTGAAAACCAATGGTACGAAGAATCGTACAACAAGTTACGAGTTGTTGAAGTTAGTCTTTCGTGACAAAACACAACCCACAAGTGTGTTTTTTGCCAATCTAATAGAAACCATGATTCTGACAGGCTTTTGAACATGAAATTCAATAAAATACAGCTTCGAACAATTGACCAAGGCATATGTATGTTTATTCTTTGGTATGGTCACAATCACAGCCGGAAATCTGGTCACAAGCTCAATCACAGTACCACTTTTTGCAGCTGCATAGAAAGAAAGACATGTATGGATGTGTACGGACCAGAACCGTGCGACGGTGTGGTGAAACGTGGTGCAGATGCCGCAAGTAAAATTTGCGGCAGATTCACCTTTTTTGCGGCATCTTCACCGTGTTCCTACACACCATCGCACAGGTAGTGGCATGGACAGAGATTCATATGGTCAGGTTGCAGTCAGGTTGCTTTCTAAAAAATATTTCACTCGCGACGCGCCAGTTTCACTGAAACACGAAAGACCAAATTCTGGCGTTCACGGCCAATTCGATAGGGAAAGGGTGTTTGGCTTGGTGGTCCGCTCCCATGACGAAAGAAAGGCAAAAGCCAAAGTCATCACCCAGTTAGGATACAAAAAGGAAATCCGAATTTTTCACTCAGGACTCAGCGCATACACAAGCACACGAAAAACAAGAAAACAAAATAGTGCTTTTCTGTGTTGCCCGCAGGTTCTTGTTTTCGTCGGGTCGGGGTCCGGCACACTTGATGTTGGTACCATTAAGTGCAAAACTATGACCAAATCAAAGGAAACACAATAAAAAAATTTCACGTCAAAAATTGAAGAAAAAACCGGGGAAAAAAACGAAAAAAACGGGAAAAATACCTGGTTGTTTTCCCGTTTTTTTCAGGACCCCATTTTTAGCCTCCGTAAAAAAACTCGTAATAAAACGCGTTTTTTTACCGGTAAAAAACCGGTATTTTTACCTTTTCAACCCTAAGCGCGTCAGCGCGGTTTGAATGCACTTACTTGTATTTTTGTCGACAATCAGATTTTCGTCCAGCGTTTCGGACAAATTTTAATTTTAAAAAAAATTGATTACTTAAAAATTAAAAAAAAATCGGGATTTTCACTTTTTTAAATGAAAAGTTGAAAAAAGTAAAAATCCCAATTTTTTAAATTAAAAAACATTTTTTTTAAATTATTGTTTTGTTTTGTTTTGGGCCAATTGTTTTGTTTTGGGCCACGTAAAAAGAAAATAAATTTAAAAAATCCAAATTTCAGTCTGTCTGACACGTTGCCGTGTGCGTGCATGTGGGTTCGCTGATTTTCTTTGATGGACGCTGTTGGAATTGCGTACGCTGCAACCGTTTTTGCGGGAGGACTCATCGGTTATTTCACCAAAGGTGTGTTTTTTATTTGAAGCAGCCGCCCCCCCCCCGCCCGCTCACCACGATCACCAACCAATCAGCTGATTCGCTATATTTTAGAGTGCGACTGTATTAACATAATTTTGAATTTATGACCCTCCTTAACAATGAAAAGAGGTTCTAGAATTCGAGGTACAAAACGTACCATTTTGGATTTTAGAATACTGAAGCTTGTATTGCTCTAAAATCGTTAAAATTCTCAATTACCGCTCAGAAAGCCATAGTTGTTCCAGAGCCGAGGGGTTAAGGGGGGCCGATATAGATAGCTGGAGCAAATTTTCCAGATAGATAGATAGCTGGAAAATTTTGGGGGGGGGTGCGCGGGGGGCCATGTGACTTTGGGGGGGGGGGCGGTCAAAATTTTGAAATTTGATAGATAGATAGCTGAAACGCTAAAAAGCTATAAAAACAGCAAAATAATGCTAAAAATACACTACTAATCAAGTATAAACGTGTATTTTACCGAAAATTAGCGAAATTTTCAAGAGTTACGAGCAAAAATGGTCAATTTTGGTCAAAAATTGACTCATTTTATGTCTTCGAAGACAAAATTTTTCAGATAGATAGCTGGCTGACAATTTTTTTTGGATAGATAATAGCTGAGTCAAAAAATCTTCTTTGATAGAGATAGATTCGAAAAGAACCCCCCCCCCCTAGAACAGCTATGGGCTGAAGACACGCTGTTTGTCTTCGTATGGTGAGATATCATGTGAGACATACTCGTGTGGTGAGACTTGTGAGACTGAGACTGCGGGTACCATTGATTCAGCCTGATTTGTTGTTGTGCTTGTGGCTTCCTTCCCACCAATTTCTTGGACTGTTCTGTTTTTGCTTACTTTTTTGTATTTGTCATTGAGTGAAGTGAACCAATCAACCAATCATTCATCTTCATCAGGTAGCACTGCTTCACTTGCTGCTGGTGTGGCCTTCGGTGCATTCTGTGGTTTAGCGGCTGCCCAAAACAGCGACCAATTGATGCTCGGTTCGTTTGTGTTTTGTTATGAAATAGATTTTTTACGACTTTGTGACTTACTCAAGTTCAGGTGTCGCAATGTGCGATATAAACCAAAAAAATCTTTGACAAAATGTTTTTAATTTAAAAAAGTTTTGAAATGCATGGAATCGTGGGTAAAAAGGGATTAAATGTTGGCGTTGAAATAACGTGCGCCACAAACGTGAATAGGAACACTAGTCGCTGCTGAGGCAGATGCTAAACCACAAACTAAACCCTCAAATTTTTCAATTTGATCTGTTCTTGGCTTCATGCGCATGAAAACAATCACAATATTGGGTTTGGGTATCGTCGTGGCCCCTGGTCACGGTTCATTTTAGCATGGTCATTGCCTTGGTTTATTCTTTATGGCTTTATTCAGTAAATAAAGATTCGTAAAATTTCATCTACCTGGTTCTCAGTGTGAGGGACAGACCAGAACCCAAGTCAATGAACTACACGTGTCTTGTGTTGTAACTGAACGAGAAACACGCAAATTGAATGTACTGTTTTTTTAGCAGGCAGCGGTGTTCTTGCCGTTGTTATGGGCTATCGATTCTACAATACACACAAGGTGATGCCCGCTGGACTGGTGTGCGTTTTAAGGTATGTCAAATAAAATATAAAAGTGGAAAATATTTTTTTTGCTGACCAATAAAGTTGTTCCATTGATTGCTACTATGGTCTTTTATTTTGTTCCCGAAACTCAATGTGCGCATAAATAGGTAAACAGTTTGATGCATGACGCGGCAATTCAAAACTGGCAAAGTGATCCGAGTCTCCTATATACAGTCGAACTCTGGGCAATGAACTGCTTGGTTGGTGGTCACCTGATGCATGCTTTCTGTGCAGAAATTTCTGTGGGGGCAGAGTTTGGTTTGCACAGAAAGCATGCATCACGTAATCGATCACCAACCAATCAGCTAATTACCTACAATAGTTCGACTGTGGGGCCGAGTCACAGGTGATTTTGAATTGCCACATAAAGATGAAACTCGTTTCGTTTCACGTCTACAAACCCATTAAGTCGCAGAACCTAAAAATTGATAATATGTGATTGTGTATTTCAGCCTGTTGATGTTGGCTCGCTGTGTGTACCGTCTGTCGAAGTGACGTGATTTGTTTCAACGTTCATTCATCACATATTTCATTGCGTCACATTTTTTTGTTTTCCGTTTGGCTGATCAATCAATACCGACACAGTATACTAAACGTGGTGAAAATTGCAAACATTGGAACTTGAAAATACGCTGATCGCTTATTGTGAGCATGACTGGGAGGCCGAGTGCGTGCTCGGATGCGTTGCCATGCGTCGTGATTGTGAACGCCGTGCCCGACTCGACCGATGCGTCCGCAGCGTTGCACTTGGCAAAACGTTTGCTCGCTGACGAACTCGACGATGATGACGGTAGTGTGGACTCATCGGAGCAAACGAACACGTTTGTCACGCAGTTCGAAACTAAATACTACACGGCCGTGGTGAGACTGTGCGTGGTGGCGACACAGCACGACACGATGACTGCAACCGCCGTTGATGGTCAGTGAAGTACTGTGAAACATAACAGTCTTCCTCTGCTGTCGTTCGCTCACTGTAGCCTAGCCTTTAGCGGTAGACTGTCGAATTTATCTTGGAAAAGTAGTCTTTAAGAAAACTGGCAAAACTTCGCCATTTTATTTATCCGGAAAACTCTTCTCCGCCCCCCAAACGCTCAGTAAGCCCGCCATGAAGATGGTCGCCAATAGGGATGGATCCGGCAAATTTGCCTGAAGGGTTGCGCGGTCGCGCAGCGTGAAACTCAATGCCTTCGTAGAGGCCAGTCGATTTCTTTTTTGGTTCGGGCTGGCGTTCACTTTCGTCATCGTCGTTGTTCGCGATCTCGGATGTATCGTCGCAGTTTGGTGGCGTCTCCGGTCGTTTCAAGATTTTCTTTGCAATGTGAAGTCGTTCACAACGAATCGCGCCCTCATTTTCGAAGACGACTGCAGTATTCTTGAATCGCGGATCAACGTACGTGGCCATGATGTTGGATTCGTTGTGGAAAAGCGCACGGAAGCGTGTGTCGATGCTGGTCAGCAGCGTGTTTTTCGTCGTACCAATGCCACTCGCATCGACTTGTTCGATGCGCTGCTTCAGCGCGCAAACGGCGGGCAACACCATTGAAATGGATTCGTCGTCTCGTGGATTCGTCGTTGGGGGGTTTCTGGGGTTTTAGGCGATCACGGCACCCCCGCACACCTACGGTAACACACGTCGCTGGGGCTCACAAAAAAGCAACTGTTTGACAGCTAACTGAATATGACCAACGAAAATGGCTGATTTCAAAAAAAACCTGCTATTGTTCATCAACAACGTCGGCCAAAAGCTGGCAGCCACGTTTTTTAAAGTGGACGATGCTGCACATAAGTTTACCACTCAAGACAAAAGCAGTGAACCATTTACCACTGAACAGAACACTAAACTAAAGCAACGCTCACTGATCACATGTCAAATGTACAACAACAAAACCAACAAAGCACCGAAACAAATTTGTCAAACCATTGAACAGCTCTGAAACGGAGGAATCAACTTGTTAATTCGCGGGTCTCGGCCATTCCGGCCGGATCCGGCAAAATTGCGCCGGAATCCGGACCGGATCCGGGTCTAATTTTAGGCGCCGGAATCCGGACCGGAACCGGCTCCATCCCTAGTCGCCAAGTTCTCTTTCTTTCAGCAACGCAGGTTGAAGCGGTCGTGTGTCATTTCGATGGCAATTTCACGTCATCGTGTCGCCAGTCGTGCGCCAGTGTGTTTGCGTTGTACTCGAACGCGCCAGTGCGTGTCATCGTGTGCGAACAACTGAGCAGTGAAATGCAGATGCGAGAGCGTGCGCAGGTCAGTGAGCCGCCGAGGTGCGCCGTCACTTGTTGCACGATTCTTTTAGATGACAGCAGTTTTCGGTTTCCAAGCTGAGTTTTTGCTTGGAAATGGTGTTAGCTTCCCTCGTTTTTGTTTTTTTTCATGCTGTTTGATTCCATGTTCCTGAAAAGAAGTTCAAAACTTTTCACAAACTGCGTTGCCCAGGCAAAAAACCAGAGCTTGTGCAGGGTGATGGAAAACGTCAGTTTTAAAACCGCCTCGATCTAGCGACTGATTTCACGTTTAAAGCTGAAATTATCACCGTCAGGTTTTTTTTGGTTTTTCGCAAGTTGTTTCCAAATTCTTTGAAGTGAACTTTGTAGAGCGTTTTAAAAATTGACGTTTTTTGGTTACCCTGTATTGTTGCACTTGAAACGGACACAGGCGTCATCGACGTTGCGATTTTGTAGACCACGATATTTCGCCTGATCGCATGTGATGTGAGAAATGCATTTTGCAATACCAACACTTCAAATAGTGTTCTGGCGGTTCTTTCTATTCGATTCGTTGTGTCCAGGAGTTTTGCGTCGAGAAGCACTGCGAACTGATCGAGCTGTCTCCGAGTGACGAACAATTGGAAGAGGCAGCCGCGTATGGGGAGCAGGTGTCGTATGGACGGCTAAAACAAGTGCTGCAGGCACACGCATGGCCAAATGCGAACATGAAATCCGATCATCAATCGCTCCGTTCGCCGTCCACCGCTCTCAATCACAATCACAGCATGCAAAATGGTCGGCGAACAGTTCCAGTTTTGGTTGCATTTTTTGGTGCCCTTTTGCTTGCACGTTGCAACCGCACGCGCAGCAATGGAACGCCCTCTCGGCTGGCGGCGTTGCGCGTCGCCGGGCGCTTGCATCACAAAAGCCAGCAACGAACACTCGCAAGTCGTCTGGATGTGGTTGAATTGGCAGTGAGTGACTGTTGTGTTTCAGGTAACACGGAATCCGAAAGCACCCGAGAAGAGCAAGCGAACGAGGCGGGCAACAGCGAGTCAGCAGCGACGGCGGCGTCCCTTGGCGTCGACGGACTGCGCGTTGCGGACGACGACGCGGCGTTGTTCGCGGCATTGGAGGCGGCGGCGCCCGACGCAGAGGGGCACCAATCGTTTGAGGCGTTGTTTGCGCAGTTTGCCGCAATGAAACAACGCGCTGCCTCGCTGCCTGATCACGTGTGTCCGCTAACAAACACAACTGACTATTACTGTTTGCTTGGTAAAACACCGATACAGAAACCAAGAAGCTGCTTTCAGGACATTTCGGGATGGCTTAACCAATGGAAGAGTTGATGTCAAAACGGGGTGTCTGTTCTCTCCAACTCCTCTAAAAAATCAGGTGGCGATCCATTCCAAATGACCTGAACGCAGGTTACGCACATTTCGCAACGTTCAGCTCGCATCACCCACCAATGATGCGTTTGAAACAGTTTGTTCATTCATTCATTGATGCCAGTTGTTGCAGGAGCGTCGTGCGTACGCGGAGCATGTGGCACTGTCGTTCATGAGGGCGGTCGATGGTCGCGATGAACGGGAGGGCGAGCACAGCAGCAGTGACGACGACGACAGTGAACAACAAATACAACCTGACCAGTAGACTGCTGATGATATTTGAATGCAACATTTCGCGTGGTCTTTTGATTGTTACATATTATCCGTATGTCTGGTTGTTGTTGTTGTTGTTGTTGTAGTTGTGCTTTTTGATTGTGATTTTGATTTCGATCACAACTTTTATTAAGTTGTTGAGGTTCTGTTTGGTTAATTTCAGTCTCTACTCTCTCCCGTCACAGTTCAAGTTATTTGGTGGCTTTATAACTGACTTGTTCCAAGCAACAGTTTAGGGCTGACTGACAACAAATGGTTGATTGGATCCGGGAAGCCCGTTTTACTCACTTTAGAAAATTTTCATGATTGGCATAAAAAGTATTGATATTTGCTCTATTTCCTATTGCTAGAAAAACGTCACTAAACGTTGGCAGACTAACGTACACATTTCGTTATCTACATTGTTATTCGCAACTCGCAAGTGTGAACCGACACTTGAATCCGCAAAAACATCCAGTGTTCACTCAGCATGGCTAGAAAAGATGTCAACGATTGAGCGATCGCACGTGCCGATCGATCAGCCGCTGCCGAGCGACGGCTGTGACGCATCATTGTTTGAGGCAATTCAAGGCTGCCAGTGCGGTGCGTCGTGTGACACGTCCACGTGTGCCTGTCAACAATTCGGCGCTAATTACACCGGTTGCGGTAGACTCGCTTACCCACTGGACTCGATGCGTCCGCACGTCGAATGCGGCGCTGAATGCAAATGCTCGGAGGAGACGTGCACGAACCGGCTGATACAGCATGGACCCCGGCAGCATTTGGCCGTTGTCGACGTGAGGTTTTGTATGATTCTCTGAAATTCAGGTCAGCTCATCTGGGCTGAATTGGCGAAGGCTGCAAAAACATAAATGGTGGTTGGTTAGAACCAGTTTTGCGGATGGCTCATCCTGGGTCAACTCTGTGCATTTTATCAGAGAAATTGTTTCAGCTTGCCAATGGCACAGGCCGTGGCGTTGTGACGGAGGCACCGATCGATGCGTGTCGTTTCGTGTGCGAGTACATTGGTGAAGTGATTGGTGTGGCGGAAGCACGACGACGACTGACGTCGCAACGGAGTGACCCGCATGGCCACAGTTACATGTTTGCCATTCATGAGCACGTCGCTGCGGCCGACGCCGCGTTGCTCACCATCGTTGACCCGAAATACTACGGAAATATTGGCCGGTCGCGCATGTTTTGTGGTGTTGTTTCATTTTCAGGCCTGTTGATCAGGGTTCGAATGGCAAAACAACCGGTTTTTTTCGTTGAAAAAAAACGTTCGTTATTCCTTGCAAAAAAAGCACCTGTTGTTTACCTCAAATTTGTTTGGAAATTTTACCAGTGGAAAACGATTGCACGATGACCTCGCAAAATTGCATCCCGAAAAAAACTCACATAACTGTCAAACTCGAACTGAACTTCACTCCTCTTAAGAAACACTAACTTCAGCTGTATTTCCAATTGGTTGTGAAGGCCAAAAGTTCTGGAAACTGGGCGCTGGGAAAATTTTGGAAATGAAACAGTTTCAAAACAAAAGTAAAACCGGTTTTTTGCCTGGCAATATCTAAGCCGTTTTTACCCTCCCTAATCTTCTCAGATGGCTGAACCACAGTTGCGATCCGAATCTGAGCGTGCTGATCGCACGATACGACATTGCGCTGCCGAGGATTGCGTTTTTCACGAATCGTGCCGTGTCACCCGGCGAAGAGCTCACGTACTCCTACTCGTCGAGCACATTCGCTCGTGTGCTGCACACGAATCAAGCTGCAAAACCGTGCCACTGCGCCGCGCAAAACTGTCTCAAATTCCTGCCGTGTGATTCGCCGCTGTGATTTCTTTTGTATGAGATTTGTTGCGTGCGACAACTCGCACAATTGTCTGCACTTATTTGTCTGTTAACACGCGAAGACGGGGGCCGAGGGAGTGAAGAAAACGAGCAGTTTGTGAATGATGTGTTGAAGAAAAGTTGAAGAATGACGTTGGTAACAATAACGACGCACTGGTAAACATTGGTGACGACGTCATTGTTGTCAGACAAACGAACATTTTTTATTGAATGAAACTTTCACGAATAAATTTCATTGATATTGCGTATTTGCAGACACACTTGCACAACAATGGCCATGATATGTTGCACGCTCATGTTGTCCATTCTTGTTTCATTTGTTCACTTTATTCATTGCAGTGTTGGAAATTTTATGACTGAAATGAAGCCGACTTCAATCGCTAACGCCGTTCTGCTATTCTGTTGGTGTTATCTGTTCCACGATGGTATGTTCATGTTGCTAGTCATCGATTTTTCGACAGTGTTGCAGACAGCACGTTCGGTTTCAGTGTTGTCGTGCAGCAACAGCCTCTGGGACGAATTCTGCAGTCTCGTGCGCCAGCGTCACCTGTGTCAGCTGCGTTCGATTGCGGCCGGGGCTGCGCTGCGCAAAGTCTGCCGCGCCTCCTGCGGCCACTGCCAACAGTTGCGCGACGCCTTTGAAAGTGAACGGAGTTTTGTTTTCGAAAATGTCGACATATTTCTGTTCGCGCTCTTTTTTTGTGAAAAAAAGAACCATTGTTTTCAGCGTTTGACCTGAATCAGAACGGCGAAATCGACGTGCACGAATTTGCGGCGCTGCTCGGGAGGATCGGTGCAATGCCGACCAGTGATCAGCTGAAGGCGATGCTGAGACTGGCTGACGGAGATGGTTCGCTCTTTACAAGCATTTCATTCAGATTCGTTTTGTGATTGTGAATTGATACGATTTGTGTTGTTTCAGCGTCTTCCACGCTGAGCTTCCACGAGTTCGTTCGACATCTTCAACTGGTGTCCACAACTGACCCTGTGAAAGGCGCTGATTTGAGGCCACTGTTTCAGGTGAGCACTTGTCATCAACGGATTTGACGATGGGAAGAATTGGCTAAGTGTAGGTATAGTTGAGTTCAAAAAATAGTTTTCTTTCGGTGCTTCAGGCATTCGACACCAACAAAGACGACCAGATAAACTGGCACGAACTGAAATTAGTGATGGCAAGGTTTAATAAGCCGCTCGCGGACAGGCGGCTGCATCTGATGATTGCAAAAGGTGACCGGAACAAAGATGGCCGGATTGACGAAAATGGTACGTTCACGTGTCTCAAACGGGTTCCATCTGTTTGCCTTTCCAGTACAGTTTGTTCGTTTAAACCTGTCACTTTTTGTCGTAGATTGCTGACCTCGCGAAATAAGGAAGAACAGAATCGGAGTTGCAAGAAAACATAATTTAGCCACAAATGGGGTGTCTGATTTCAACCCATCTCGATACATTTCATCCTTCTTGCTGTAAATCCAAGTCGCATGCTCTGTGTTTTGCTGAAAAGGTGACAGGTTCACGAACATAATATACTCAATTAAAATATCTTTGCATCTTGCTAGTTTTTCAGAGTTTTTCGCGATGGCAAATCAGTGATCGAAATTGTTCACGGTGTGCTAATGGTTGTGATAATATTTTATGATCGCATTTTCTGTGCAATCTGTGAAACCTTGTTGATTAATGCACTCACTGAATGCTCAGCAGTTGCATGAAATAAGCTTCTGTCAACGAGTCAACGATTTCTGCACATAATTTTGAGATCACATGTTTTGAATCGGTTGACTGAACGTCACATGGCATCATTGCCAATAATATTTCGTTCGTTGTGTTGTGATCATTTTCGAAAATTCAGTTTTTGTTTTCTTGGCCAAATCTGTGATTTCTTGTCCTCTTTTTTTTGTTACGGTTTGAAATTCAGAGACGTTCATTCAACGCAGGTGAATAGAGTGAAACAACAGAAGGGCACACTTTTGGTTTCCTCCCCTCATGCAGACACCCACAGCAGATGGTCGGTAGCGTCGCACAGACACATACACACACTGCCGAGCACACCCGCATTTGTGTGCATTATGCAATGTGCTCGCTGCCGCCTGTGCTCGTTTCTGTGCGTTTTTCTGTCGATTTTCTCGTGTTCAGTTTTGCGCTAGGTCCTAGGTCCTTGCATCCATTCAGCGAGCCTTGTCTGCTGGCCGTAAATACGAAACGGCCGCATTTTTTGTGTTTTTATGAGTTTATGCAAAAATAGCGCCGTACTGTTTTTTGCGCGATCTGTCGCTTCAGTGCTGCCACTTTGTTTGAAACTGGCGAGCGGCCGAGCAGTGAAAACTATGAGAACACTTATCAAGCCTGTCAAGAGATTAATTGTCACGAAGCTATGGATGGTCAGTGGGTAATACTGGTGCGACGCTATCGTCCTTCATGATTTGCCATTCACGAATTGCTCAGTCGCCGATGACTGTGACGTGCGGCGCTTTCATTGATGGCAACACTGTTGACGATGGACGGTAGCGTTGCACGTGCGTGTTATCAAAAGTACTGAACGTCGCCACGTTTTAGGTGATCAACCGGCGTTTTTTGCACAAATTCTCTTGTTTCTGATCTGATTGGCAAACTTTGTCACCATCGATTGGGAGATGAGATGCTGAGCACAGCGGAGCAGTCGATGATTGGCGAAGATCAACAACAGTTGCACAATGAGGCGCCCATGGTGAAATGGAAGAAGGTCGTCAACACGAGCGGGCCAACACCGAGGTTTTCTTGTGTGCTGTTCGCTTCATACAGTCCATCTGGAAAATATATGCAACATGACGTGATAACCAACCAATCAGCGCTGAAAATTACTCATGATCAACCAATCAACGCTGAGAATTGCTATTACCAACCAATCAGCTGGTTGCATATATTATCCAGATGGACTGTAAGTGATTTGAACGCTTGGCCCGTTGTTGTGGCCGACTTTGCTTTTTCGGCTCCATTTGCAGGCCTCGCCACGGTCATCGTTCGGTGGCCATAAAAGAGCTGATGATTGTGTTCGGAGGTGGCAATGAAGGAATCGTCGATGAACTGCACGTTTACAACACCGGTCAGCCATTGGATTCATGTTTAATTATAATTAATTTAAAAAAAATGTTGTGTTTTGCGGTTTTTATCATGCGTGCATCATGAATACACACAACAGCGTGCTTGCAGCGACCAACCAGTGGTTCGTGCCAGCCGTGCGCGGCGACATTCCGCCCGGCTGCGCCGCCTACGGAATCGTGTGCGACAACACGCGCATCTACATATTCGGCGGCATGGTCGAGTACGGCCGGTGCGTGAATAATATACTGTTTGAACTCGGAACCTTGCTCGACCATTCCGTCCGTCTGCTTTTCTGTTCATTCAGACAGCCAGTGTTCATTCGTTTTTCAGTTACTCGAATGAGCTGTACGAGCTGCAGGCGACCCGGTGGGAGTGGCGACGCCTACGGCCGCGCGAGCCGAGCAGCGGTCATGCGGCGCCGTTGGCCCGTCTCGGCCACTCGTTCACGCTCGACCCGGCCACGCTCACTGTGTATTTGTTCGGAGGACTCGCGAACGACAGCGACGATCCAAAGAACAACATTCCACGGTTGGTTCGCCCGTTTCGCACGTGTCACTCCAATTCAATACGGGTCTACCACTGAGCAAACGCGCAAGCTGCAGAGTGGGGGGCACCGCGGGCGGTTTGCCGGCTCCGTGCTACACCATACCATCGCTGGCATGGCACATGTCTCGTTCGCAGCAATGCGTTCTGCCAAGCAGGCCAACATTGCACGCAAATATACCGTCGAGTTTTCAACGCAGATACTTACGCGATTTATACACGCTGAACATCAGCGAGGCCGCGAAGAACAGCGGCAACCTGCAGTGGACGGTGCCACAGGTTTGTGCGGTGCCGAGTTTAGAGTGCGCGAACAGCGGTCGTTTCACCTGAGTGTTGTCGCATGCTGCAGACGTACGGCCAGTCACCATGCGCGCGCGAGTCGCACACGGCTGTCATCTACGACAGCGGCATACAGCCAGCGCAGTTGATTATCTACGGCGGCATGAACGGCTGTCGCCTCGGCGACCTCTGGATGCTCGACCTCCACTCGCACACCTGGCGCAATCCGTCGCTCGGCGGCGTGCCGCCGTTGCCGCGCAGTCTGCACTCGGCCAGTCTCATTGGCGACTAGTGCGTCGCTTCTCTTTGCACTTGCCCGACTTGCTTGTGTCATTGTGGGCGACTGGTCTGTTGTGTTCAGCATGTACGTGTTCGGCGGATGGGTGCCGCTGGTGTTGGACGACGCGAACTTGGGCGACGGCGAGAAGGAGTGGAAGTGCACGAACACGCTGGCGGCGTTGAACATGCGCACGCTCGTCTGGCAGCCGTTGACGCTGGAGATGTATGAAGGTCAGCGCAGCGGGGGGTGTAGATGGATTGAATGATGCAATGGTGAATACAAGCATTTCTGAGCAGACGCACTCCCGCGTGCACGTGCCGGTCACAGCTGTGTCACGATCAATACACGCTTGTACATTTGGTCCGGTCGTGACGGATATCGCAAGGCATGGAACAATCAGGCACGTGCCGCTGTTAGTTGCCGCCAGACAACGGTCAGCACATACGTCAATGGTGGTTCTGTTGCCCACTCAGGTTTGTTGCAAAGACATGTGGTACCTCGAGACGAGCCGCCCGCGAGCGCCCGGTCGCGTGCAGTTGGTACGAGCGAGCGTGACGTCGCTCGAGGTCTGCTGGCAGTCGGTGGCGACCGCCGAGGCGTACTTGCTGCAGATACAGCGCTACGACGCCAACGCCGCTGCGTCGCCCGGCAAGGAGCACGAGAACGCTGACGGTGCGTGCCGCATTCCGGCGTGTTTCGCAACGCACTCAGTTTGTCTGTGCCATTGTTGTTCAGGGCGTTTGGGCGTGCGCGGCGGCGCCGCCGTTCCACTGAAGTCCGCTGGTGCTGCCGCTGCGGCCGCCGGCAACGCGAAAGTGATCGCGATCAGGGGCGCTGCTGCGAACGCTGGCGCCGCGCCACAGGTGAACACAACACCAAAGCAGACGTTCGTAACGCGCAGTTCGCTTCGGTTGCACCCATTCTGACGTCGTGTTGCAGATTGTGAAAGTGATCCGAACCGCTGGCGGCGGCGCCAAAGTCGTCGGTGCTGCCGGCATGAAGACGGGCACCGTTCAGGTACAACATTCGCCTGGCAACTGTTTGTATCGTGCATAGTTTCAGTTATGACAAGCAAATCCAGCACATTTGCAAACAGGTGAAAACAGCGAGCGGCAAGACGTTGTTCCTCGCGAAGTCGCCGAGCACGGCGACAACAGCGACGGAGTCGCCGCAAGTGACGCCCGCCGCCGCCGGCTCGTCGGCCACGAATTCACCGGTGAAAGCGGCCGTAGCGGGTGTCTCCACCGAGGGCACCACGTACACGACGCCCACTGGACAGAAACAGAATGTCAGCGTGGGCAAACCGAGTTCTGCATTCGAAATGTCCGCGCGCATGGTTTCGTTTGTGTACGTTCGCAGGTGGATGCACTGCCGCCGAACATCATGGACGAGGCAGGGCCACTGGAAGGACCACAGCAACAACATCACCAGCTGCTACAACAACAACAACACCAACAACAACAACACCAACAAACGGTAGAGCGAATTGGTGAGAGCGGCACCGGTCAACAAGAATCAGAGAGCAGCAGTGATGGCGGTGCCGAGCACCAACAAAACAATGAACAGCAGCCGCCGGAAACGAGCGAACCAGCAGCACCTGAAAGTGACAACAACACAAACGAAGATGGTCAGTGCTGCAGAGCACTGCTTGTTGTTGGTGGCATTGGGCTGAGTGGTGCAAGCTGGCATGATGCAACCAATCACAGCTGCACGTTCAAAATACTCGTAGTTATGGATTGTTGTGATCACTGAGCGTGCAGTGCAAGTTGTCATTGATTCATGCGATTTTTTATTTGACGGAACCAAGCACATATTCAAAAAGCGAGCTTTCCAGTTGCGAACGATCAGCCACAATCAGCGAGCTCGAGTGAACAGCGAGAAGCGAGCGACGCGAACGCTGATGAGAGCAGATCGGACATGAGACAACAGAGGACGGACACCGCGGGCGCAGCGCTCTGTGTCTGGTATGACGTGGGCATCATCAAGGGAACGTCGTGTGCCGTCACAAGCTACTTGGAACCATTGGACGGCACGCACACGGAGACACAGCTGTTGAACGTCAGTTGCTTGCTGCTTGACTTTTATGAAGTTTCGCACATAAATGCATTCTACTCAGTGCATCTGAATTGCTCGCAGCCACTCGCTCATGAGCACTGTTTCTGACGTGCAAGGTACAACTGTTACCGCATGCAACACGTCTGCTCGGTTGACATCCCTTCACCGACGCCATTGGTTGCATGGTTGCGATTGGCATTGCGTGCATTGCAAGCATGCTCGTAAACAGCGATGTATGCTGCTTATGTGCCATACGATCACCATAATCAGTACCGCAGTAGTTTCATACGCCTTATGTGATGTGAACTTGCAGACGGACTACGAGGCGGGCGTCAGCGGCGATCAACTGCGCAAAGTCGACCTGATGCCGGGCACGCCATACAAGTTCAGAGTGGCTGGCATCAACGCTTGTGGCAGAGGTGTTGTCTCAATAATGATAATATGCTGCACCGGCTGGTCTTGCACTCGTGAACCAATGAAAGTTGTATGGCTACACCGGTCACAAATACAGGCGGCTGGTCGGAAGTGACCGCGTTCAAGACGTGTCAGCCCGGCTTCCCGGGTGCACCGTCAGCAATCAAGATCACAAAGTCGCTCGACGGCGCACACCTCTCGTGGGAGCCGCCGGCGAACGCAGCCGCCACAATCGTCGAGTACTCCGTCTACCTGGCCGTACGCAGTCAGCAGCACACTGGTCGGTCGACGCTTCAGCAATGCTGCAGTGCAACGTGTCATGTTTCGCTTATGTTCTGGTGCTGCGACGCAATGCACACATAGGTGGACAGTCAGTTGTCATGCGTGACGCAGCAATTGGCACCTGCTTGCTAGAAGTGCGTGCCCCGGGTATCTGAGATTACGACCTCATGAAGCATGAATCTCTAGAACTTCGTTTCTGTGTTTTCATAAACGCATCGAGTCAGGCATCAGAAAAAAAACACTGCTGTTGGTTGGCCCAATGAACGCCCGTTGCAGCGCCGGGTGCGTCCACGCCGCCGACACCGACGCTCGCCTTTGTGCGCGTCTACATCGGTCCCGAACCGTCGTGCGTCGTCTCGCCAAATTTCCTGCAACAGGCGCACATCGACCTGGCAACGAAACCAGCGATCATATTTCGAATTGCCGCGCGAAATGAAAAGGTTCGTTGTGGGTGTTTGTTTGTTGTGCTGGTACCATCAAAAAAAATAGCACCTGTAACAGTAGAAGCATTCGAATCCAGTTCGGTCAATTGGCAGCATTGTTGAATGGGGTGGCTTGGTATTAGTAGTTTTACACTGAGCAGTTTATGCGGCGGTTGATTGCAAATGCTACCGTATCATGGGCTATTATCCATTCCGTCTAGGGCTATGGTCCAGCGACGCAGGTTCGTTGGCTGCAGGAGCAAACGGGTGCCAGTTTGATGTCGCCCGCCGCGCGACCACAGCTGACAGCAGACAACACGCAGTCAGTGGACACGCCATTCATTCACGTCGCTCGTGCTGCGTCCAAAATCGCCACTACAAAGAACTTGCTTTTCAGGAACCTTTTGAAACGGGCAAGGTTTGACTGATTGACGTGGTGGATGTCAGTGGCTTCTCAATGATCTGGTATAGATATTACAAATAACAATTATACACAAACACGCTGTTTCGTTTCCTCTGGAAGAAGTGGTACGCAATCCATGCAGAAATGGCGCAATAGAACACATCGTTTTTTTCGTCCTCATTTTTCTTGTGATTCTGATGTTCGTGCGTTTTGCCGTTGAACTAAATCCGACATGTTGTTTGTTTCTCGTCGTCATGGACAAAAGTGTGAAAGTTTCTGAATAAAACTGGAATCGTTTCGCAAAACTGATAGAGATTTCGAGACAGCAGTGTGCGTTGCAAGCGTAATTATGACATTTTCACGACACTGTTGGCAGCAATTACGCTTGTATTATTGTAATTGGCAGCACCACCGCACGCAGGTGTTATAAAAAAACGGTGGAATTTATTTTCAAACGAAAACACTGTATGCGCGGCGACTTGTTTCATTTTTCTTAAATGCGCTTGATTTATGTGTTCTGTCCGGCTGCAACTGTATCAGGCAAAACAGAACGGACCGTTTTTACTGAAATCGTTCGCTTTCGATGCGACACGTTTTTCACCCGGCTGTTCGTGCTTTTTGCAAACTGTTTTACTTGCTGCTGCTGGTGGTGGTTGGCCAGTTTCATGCACACGCGCAGACCGTTTTGTCCGTTGGTGTCATGAATGGTCGCTCGTAAAACATGATGGTTTTCTTCTTTTTATTAGAAAAGTTTTCACAGTTTCCTCAACACTATCACTGCGTTGCGTTTTTCTGGCGTGGATTTTTTTCGACTTTTTTCCTCCGACACAATGACAATGTCCTTGTCGTTTTTATTCCATGAAAAAAAAACGCAAATGGAACATGTCTAGAAATGTTGATCAATTCGTATTTTCCACACGTTTGTGTTCTTTTGATATTGATTTGATAAACAAAAACCAAGGCCACAAGGCATTACACGTTTTTTTACCGCATTACGTACCCGCTACTGTATGTAAGGACTTTGAGCACGTCGAACTAATTTTGTGTCAGTCAAACTTTCAAGATTTGTGAATAATCTGCTGCTGATTTGGTTGGTCTCACAAAGAAATTGATAGCCCAGAGCTATACCAAAACATTGGCAGAACATTCTTTGAAATTGAGGTCGCTGCCAACTGATGTCCAACCTAACTGCTTTCACCATCTCAGCTTTCTTACGTTTTTTTGGGCAACTTTAGCATTTGCAAAACTTGTTTGAACAATCGCTTGATATTTTGTCAACTTTTTCATCTCAATAGTGGTTCGAAAAAAGAGTTATTTATGAATTTTCTGATTGAATTTTTGTCATGTGCGTGCATTTGTCATGTACGAGTGTGTGTTTTCTGTCACGGTTTCTCTGTTAAAATTTAGTTTTTTTGGTATGTTCGCTTTGTGAATAGATAATGAACATTACAGATTTTCGTGCATTCCACTCGATTTAACCCATTTCATTTTTTGGAATGTGATGATAGCAATCCTCCTGGAGGCAACCTGCAAAACAGCGTCGTCGCATCCGCCATGCAGCGCTGGATCTCGGTTCGTGCATCTGCAGAAATTCTTTCGTTGGTTTTATGTTTTCGCAGTCATATTCGCCTGAATCTGTTTTAAATCCGAATTTGATTGCGATTGTCTTGTTTGTTGGCGTGTCACTAAATTGGTGATCAATGCTGATAGTGAATTTGGTAGCAAATTTTAGCACATTGTAATCAACAATTATCTATTATTTTGGTTCCGATACTCAATGCGCGCATGCATTCAAAACTGGTAAGGTGATCCGAGTCCCCAAAATAGGACAGGGTCACTAAGACTATTTTGAACTGCCACGTAAATATTGAAAAATTCCCACGTCTGTAAATGCATTGAGTCGCAGAATCGAAAAAACATTGATATTTAGCAGCTTGTATAATACTGGCAACATTTTCGCCGGTGTACACACCACCGCAGCACACGAGTTGCATTCAATGCTTGCAGATGCTCGTCAAGTTTCTGATCGTGTTCGTGCACTTGGCTGGCTGGTCGGTGTCGGCGTCCTACTTTCGCTTCTGTCTGTTGGACCTGCTCGACACGACGCAGATCGACGAAGCGAATCTGAAGCACCTCAACGCGATACAAGACTGCAACCGACAGTCGCGCGCGTACTATGCCGATCAGTTGACGGCGTTGCGACGGTGCATCGACGCTGAGCACGAGCAGCAGCCGAGTCTGTGGAAAAAGGCGAACGCGATGGCGGCGCCGCACGGTCCGTTCCGACGGTTTCTACGTCGCCGCAGCATGCAGCAATCGGCGGAGGCCGCCGAGAAGTGCAGACGCATGCTCTGGCCACGCATGCAGCTGCGCAAATCGCTGGCGCAACCGAAAACGCCGTTAGAGCCGGACTTTCGCCTGCGTCGGCAGCTGTTCAGGTTCTTCTAGACTACTAATCGTTGAAATGTTTGACAATTTGAATGTGGCTACAAATTGTGATGATATGACCCACTGTTGTTTGTTTTCATTGGAATTTTATTATTGTTTTTTTTTATTTGCGCTATTTCCTTTTTGACTTGAGCGCAATATTGCGACTCTCCGTTGAAATCGAATGCTGCTAGCAAGTTTTTTGAAGACGAGCTCAACATCTTTGAGTGATGATTACCGCGTGTTTTACGTTGCGATATTTGAAGTTCACTGAATAAAACGTTCCCACTTTTCAACACGTGTTAAAGTAAACGTTATCTTATCATTTTTTGCAGTTTTGCTACAAATGTGCTGCTAAAAATGCGTGATACTATGGCACCGAATGTGTTATTCGGTTGTCGTGTTTTTTCTGTGTTTCATTGGTGATCAAAAGTTCTCAGTTGTGAGATCATCAAAAAAATAATAAAACATTTTGAACTCAATTTATTCAAAATCAACGGCAATCAAAATCCAGTCATGGCGTCAACGTGGAGATCAGGTGCAGTTGACTTTGTTTTATTATTACCGTTGATTCATTAGCATAATTTTGGTCTGGTGTAAAAGTTGCCAGTTGGCTCTGTCTTGCACACACGATGTTCAGTTTCAAATGAAATATACCTATTACACTAATTTCATTTTCAACCGTTCTTGGTTGGGGTAACGTCTTTTCAACCCAAAGTTGTTATGTGTTCTTTAATCAATTGAATATTGCATGAACGTTTTGGCATAATTTTCAGCAGTTTATAGCGTTTTTAATAATGTGTGTATTTCAATTTGTTCACGCAATTGCCTGATTTGCATTACAGATCGATCGCAGAGTGAAACGAATTCACGTGCGTTGCCTTAATCGATTCGTGATTATCTGTTTTAGTCTTCACTAATAATAACGTTATCTTGATCGTTTTTTTTAAATTCCAATACTCAAAATTTTCCAAACTTTGCAGCATCCAGGAACGAGGAGTTTGACTTTTCACGTTTTCGATTAGGTAAGAAATCGTGTAACCGTTGACAATATCAAGTTTTGCTAAATTTTTATGAAAAACCTAAATTTATTGCCGAAAACAATTTTTATCTAGTCTCGGTGCAACAAGGAAAAACAGCCGAGAACCGTGGTGACGAAACAAAACGACGTGAGTACATACATGTTTTTAAAAAGTCATCGTCTGAACTTTGAAAACACAAAACGCGGTTATAACACAATAATGTTGCACAGTAATGTTGTGACTTGACTTACTTGACTTAGTTCGTCGCTCCGCGTAGCGCGGCTCCCGTTGTTCGGGCTTCGACGCCGTTCACCACCGTTCCGGTTTTGTACGTCATCGCCTCGATGTTTGCCGACCATCGCTGCCTGTCGTTCGCGCTCGCCTGAATAGTGCGGTACCAACTGCTGTAGTCGCCTCGCTTCTCAGCCGTCTCCGAACGCGGATACAGAATGCGCCCTCTCGCGTTGGTGTAGAGCGGTTTTGTCTCAGTTTTTGTGATCTCTCGCCACGTCACCTTCGGTCGCCCTCGCGCCCGCCGCCAGTCACGCTCCGCGCACGCCATGATCGCCCGCGCGGGAATGCGGCTCGGACTCATGCGCGCCACATGCCCCAGCCACCGTAGACGTCGCAGCTGAATCAGCTGCGTGATGTCGCCCTGAGTGTTCGCCTTCGGCCCGAATGCGCGACGTTGCACGGTTTTATTTGTGACGCGATCAGACCAGTGAGTGCCGGTGATGGAACGGAGCCACTGATTGTCTTGCACTTTTATTTTATTTAATGTTGAATTGTTAAGCGACCACAATTCGCAGCCGTAGAGCAGCGACGAGCGGATGCACGCCGAGTACACCCGTGCCTTTGTGCGTATTGACACGTCGTGCGATCGCCACAGCCGCCGCAGGCTGTGGAACGCCAGGGCAGACAGCTTGATGCGCCGATGAACATCGTCTGAACAGTCATTGTTCGCGTTTATTACCGCCCCCAGGTAGACCGCCGAGTCGACTCTTGGCAGTTGCACGCCGTCGATCGTAACGTCTGCCGCGTCCCCGGCGGGCCAGTCTGCGGCGAGCAATTCGCATTTTGCCGGCGCAAAACGCAGACCGACCCGTCCAGCTGCATTTGTCAGAGCGTTTAGGCCTCGCTGCAGTGAGGGCGTGGTCTGCGCAAATATGACCACGTCATCCGCGAATTCCAGTGATCTGAAGGTCGTCAACTGTGGCCCCTCCGTGCCGCTGCAGCCCATGGTAATGCCGTAACAGTCCCCGCAGTCGGTCTGAGCCTGTCGGATTATCCTGTCCATCACAAATGTGAACAGGACAGGACTTAGGACTCCTCCCTGCCAAACGCCGGTTCTCGGTTCAAACGCTGCTGATAGGCCGCCGTATGCCCGGATTTTGGTACGCTGCTCGGTGTAGATTGCTTTTATTAGAGATATTATTTTTGCCGGGAATCCGCCGGCGGCGAGAATATCGAACATTCTTTCTCTGTCGATAGAGTCAAAGGCACCCCGAATGTCAAGAAATGCCATCAGTGTCGGCCGATTGTAGAGCGCTCGCGTCTCCGTCAGCTGCCGCAGGGTGAATACGTTATCGACTGTGCCCCGGCCCACGCGGAAACCGGCCTGCTCTTCTCTCGCCAGTTGCTCTCTCAGCGTCGCTATGCGTACTAGCACAATTGTTTCGAACAGTTTAGTGATTGTCGGCAACAGGTTGATTCCTCTATAGTTTGCACACTCCATTCTTGATTTTTTCTTGTGTATCGGAATGCAGACAGACTCTCTCCACTCAGGCGGAATCTGCTCTGTGTCCCAGATGCGCCTCAGACACTGATGCAGGCGATGGATTAGCGTCGCCGGTGCACATTTGAACAGTTCCGCTGGCAGACCATCCGGGCCCGCCGATTTTCCGGATCGAAGACGTTTGATCGCGTTTACGATTTCTTCAATTGTTGGTGGCTCAATGCTGACTGCTGAAGTGCTGTTGGTGGAGCTGTCAAGCGGACGTTGCAGTGGGGTGTCCCTGGGAGGTTCAGCACCGAATTGGGTACTGAAGTGCTCCCTCCACCTCTCTAGTTTGTCCGCTGCGGTTACAAGCAGACTAATGATGTTGTAAGAGTAATGTTGTAAATTTTCAATTACCTGATTGAATTTTTTTCCAAATGCCAGAGCAAAATCTGAAGGTCGACAAAAATAGATACATTCGAGCCGCGCTGACGCGCTGGGTTTTAATTTTTTTGTAGTTCAAAGCCAAATTGGACATTTTAACCCTTAAAATTGGTAAAAAGTAAAAAAAATCACTCCTCTAACCTCAATTTGGATATTTCAAAGTTCACATTCAGCTTGACTCAACAAAAAACGTTTTATTTTGATGAAACTTCAAAGTGAAACCCACTGGCACTTCAGATGAAATTGGCAACGTACCGCGGTTTGATTCGGCGGATCCGGCGCGCTCTCGCCGGACGACACTTGGCTCGGTGGGCTCACTCGCAAACGCCACTGAAAACGACTTTCGGTCAAGTCTGCCGCTTCGACACAACGGCTGTATATTATTGGCAGCATGCTGATTGGCTGACTCTCTACAGCACAGCATCCGTGCCAGTTGTTTGCGATTATATGTTTTTTGGCGCTGCAGAAATTCGGTGATGTTTTGCTGATGATGACATTCAGTGTGTTTCATTTGTGTGCGTTCCACTTCAACAGCTGTCAGCAAGTGCTCGGCTTGTTGCTACAAGGCTACGACGTCACGACAAACGAGAAACGCGATCTGTCCAACTATCTGCGTAACGTCGCCGATTTCACGTTGAAAGACATCGTGATGCACTTTTTCGAGGTCAGGATGCCTCACAAAATTGTTTGTTATCAATTTTTTCAGTTCTGCGACTGAGTGCGTGTGCTGACATGGAAATAAAACTAGTTACAATCTTTATGTAGCAATTCAAAGTCGCCTAAGTGACTCGGCCCTATCTAGGGGACTCGGGTCACTTTACCAATTTTGAATTCCCGCGTCATTCATGAAACTGTTTACCTGAGTATCTATGCGCGCCTTGAGTTGCGGGACCAAAATAAAAGATCATAGTGTTCATATTATTTTTGCTTCACGTTGCACAGTTCGCAGTCTTTCAGCACGACGCTTTGCCGGGGTGCTTGAGCGGCAAGGCAACCATGATCCTGGTGACCATGCCGCCGGAAGGCAAAATTCAACGGCTGCTCGACTTTTGGACAGTTTTCTTTCAGAAAATCATGCCCGACGTTCAGGCGGTGTTGTCGCCGCTGCAGGTTGCTCATCACATACCGTATACATTTTTTTTGATTCAGGCCATATTTCAATGATCAATAAACTACTTTACTCATTTTTTGTAGACCGACCCACAAATCTCGAAAGACATCCGACGGTTGATGTTGATCGCATTTCGTCGCCATGTTCTGTTGCCCGGTTAGCTGGTTTGCTTATCAACCTTTTGTTGCTGATGTTCAACATGCTTTTTTGAAATACACACGCACATTTTCGTGAGCGATTGTAGTGATTGAAAACGAGCAAGTGGCACAGCCGTCGTTGAGTTGCATGCTGAGCATTTTGATCTCGTTCACTAATGACGACTCGCCTGAGTTTGCAACGATGCTCGATCGAGTCAGAGTGGTCAGCCCACGACTTGCCACTGCTCCAATCTTCTACGACCCGAAATACCGTGCGTTTTGATTTCTTTTTTTTCAACAGTCGTCGAACACATCTTTACGGTCCCACATATAAAGCTTCATATTAGAATCACATGACCAATTTTGAATTTCCGCGTCATGTTTACCCATCTATGCGCGCATTGAGTCTCGGAACCAAAACTAAAAAAATAACACGTTCTGACGAATTTGCTGTGCTTTGGCAGCCGCAAACCGTGTAAATCGGGCTATTTGACTGGTGGCAGTAGTTGCAAGTTGCAGTGCACTGATTTTAAAACACATGTAGGAATGCAAAAAGATGAAACAGTTTTGGCTCATTTTTAGGGCACCCACTTCACCGGAACACTGATGATCAGAACGAAAGCAGCAGAGAGCACGAGCTGAGCGATGACGCTGGCGAGCATTTGACGAGCGGCAGAGTGCGCAAAAGCAAATCAGTCCACTGGGAACTCGACGAAATCGCTGAGCAACTGCCGCGCTTCGCACATCAACGATCTTCGTTGGACTTTGCGTGACTCTCGATCGCCTATAGTTTTGCTGTGATTCTGTGACTGGCATGCAACGAGATCATCGACATCGTAGATGGCACATAAAAAATACGCCAGTGTTACAAAAAGGTCAAAAGTTGCACGCCTAGCCGCTAGCCTAAACAATAGCCGTAAACAGACTAACAGACACCAGACAGTAGTCAGTCGCGTTGCTTTTTCTGAACGCGGTTTACGTACGGAGTTTGAGAAACCGGTTTTTCGAAACGTTTCTGCAAGGGCTGTGTCGTCAGTGTTCGATGTTGAATTAAGCAGCGCAAAAAATATCTGGTAAAAAACGCCATGTTTTGTTGCAATGTTTACCATGTTGACAGGTATGTTTGAAAATGAGTACTCAAGAACCCAGGCATCGATGTGTTACTTTACTTGCAAGTTCAATTTTGAAAACTGCGTTTTTTTATTTGCTAGCGCCTCAACCAAGCAAGGGTCAACGCAAGCTTGTGACCGCACACCTTATTCACCTGCAGGCAATTTGGCCTTGTTCCGTTGGGCATTGTCAAAAGCTCGCTTAAAAAAATATTTAAAAATACAAAATGACTTCAAAACAAAGCTTTCACTGTGACGTAGATTTCACATCAGATCTGTTATGTTTTTGTTTCACTGAATTTATTCTCTCCAAACGACGTCTGTTTGCATTTGTCTATTTGGGTGCCCCCTTTTCATTGCGCGCTCACTAAGCCGCCATGAAATCATTCGCTTAGATCAAAAGGTGCCTCAAATATTTGCTAACCGACCGGTGTCTGCGCTTGTGCAAATATTTTTGTTTGTCAACACGCGCAACAAGCTGACGCGTTTCGCTGAGAAGAAAAGCGGCATTTTACGAGCCTATCATGCCGACCAGCTTCTCGAGCACGCACATCAGACGCTGCGAATGCTGTGAATTAACCGAGTGCGTGCGTTTTTCGTTCGAAGATTTGCAATTTTTCTCAATTCATAAAAAATGATCGTTACAGTGTACCGTGGTGCGATTACTTATTGGATTGAGACGCTGATGTTTTGTTAGTATAAACGCTAAAAAAACTTAAAAAGGTGTCCGGCGACCTGTCCGCTTGTTCCACGCGGTGTCCCAAAATTGAGAGCGACATAAAACGCCCGAGTGCGGTGTGCCACCATTATTTCCGGGATACCAGCGGGCAGGTGGACAGGACACCTGTTCGGACACGTTTTAACGCGCAACAATGCCCAGACGACTTCAGCAAGCAGTACACATTTGTGTCGCAAAATTTCCGAGTAGTTTTTAAGTGGCACTTCTCTTTTGCACCCAGAGCAAAAGAGTCGCACTTTCACAGTTTTGTTTCAGTTTTTAGAGTGCGCTGGAGGTAGCAATTTCCAACGTTGTATTGAAGTGACTGCGCGCACTCCAAAGTATACAACACATTTTTTTACACTGTTCCACCGTGCCGCCAAACTTTTTGTCACACAGTAGCAGTAAACAGCTTTGTAAATTGCTAGCCGTTAGCTGATAAAAAAGACCCGAAATTCGCACAAACACGGTTTGTTCCGCTTTTTATACGTTGACAAGAAGAGCAAAGTACTTGTACACCTTTAGAAAAGCAAAGTAGCCTAATAGAGCAATGCTAATATATCTATTTTTACAGCTTCCGTCACTTTGTTTACTTGTTTTTAACCAAAAAAACTCTTCGTGGTTTATTAGTCCAACTTTTATGGTTTATTTTGTTTTGATGATCAAAACTGAAACGTGCGCAAGTTTTCATAATCAGACACCAGGGTGGTCCTTCTGAACTTTGGACCTTCTGGTTGCGACTTTATTTCTAAATTATAAACTTCTACATTTCACAGCAACCCAATGTGGGCGCCCGTTTGGTAAATCTGGGAGCTGCCGCGGAAACCACGGTTGTTGCTCAAGCCGACGAAATAAAAAACGGGCTGGCAACTATGCGCGTAAACAACGTGTGCTTCATTCCATTTCAACATGATGACAAACTGCGTTGTATCGCCACGCCATGCCGTACATAGATTTTGTTTCTAAAAGCTATTTTACATGTTTTGAAATGGGAGAACAGTTTTTCCATTCAAGAACCAGCTGAGCTAATAAAAGCAAGTAAGCCATGACTCAAGCTAAAACTGTATTATCGCTCGCAATCGCAACTTAGCGTGAGCCATTGCATGAAACGCGCGCATTTGTCAAGCCAATGACTTGCACATCAGCGTCAACAAACTTGCCTTGCTTGGATACACATGTTTTATGAGCATTTGTAGCGAGTTCGAGCTGTCATAGTGAGTGTCACTCAAGGAATATGGACCTCCACAATTTGTTAGTTTATTTATATGTCCGAAACCATACGATTTTGTTTTGCATCATTATCGACAGAGCTGTGTCAGAAAGTATGCGAGTTGCATACGTCAGTAAGCTTTTTCGCGGTAAAAAAAAACAAGTATTAGGAACAAACGGTGTATCCCAATTTTGTGCGCAAGTTTGGTCGAAAGATGTCACAGACTTTTTCTGTTCGATTTTTCGGCCACGATTACCCCAGTCATTCATCACTTCTTAAAAAATGCGCAAGTTCCACGCTATGTGTGCGTGTGTTTGTAGTTGCACTGATGCGCAGTTTTGAACAAATTTCAGTTTCTATATTTTTCCAGGATTGCATTGGTATGTTCATTTTTTTATTCAAACAGTGTGTGCGCGCCCCGCGCACTGCCAATCTGGTTCTGTTGTTTGTTGTTTCTGTTCTGTGATCTCATGTCAAAACAGCCTTGAATGTATTCAACATCGGTTGAATCGTTCATTGTGATTGATTTCGTTGTGTGCGTGCACCCGTGACGTTTTCGCCGGTGCAATTTTTATCCAATTCCTGTTTCGTTTCTTCAAATGATTTTTTTTAAATTGACAAAATAGCTCCTTGATGCTTCAAAATGCGTCTCAGGATGGATTCAGAACAAGCTTTTTTAATTTTTAACAGTGCTAAAACCCTGGTTGCGTTTCTGGCAATCGGCCAGTGAAGGTGTGCAAGTATATAAGACGCATGTGTTTTCATGCTGTTCAATTTTTACAATAATCCAACGTTCACTGCACATTCATGTGTGTTTTCACGCAGGAAATGACGATCGTATTCATAGTTTTGGCGACTTTGGGTGATTTATGGTAGTTTGGGTGATTATCGTATTTTGTAACGCTGAAATCTGGACGCAGTCAAGTTTGTTCACTGGGAAGTTTGCGTTTGTTGCACTTGTAATTTATTTTCTAAGAATCCGGGCCAGCGGGCGTCTATTTTTTTGTCGGACAGTTTTTCTATCGACTGACAAAAATAAACGTTAGGAGCAGGCTGTCATCAATCAAACCTGGCAGCGATTCAACCAACGACGAAACGCAGCACGCACGTCGCCGAGCAAAAACTTTGTTTCCATTTTAAAAACCAGCGCACGTGGGTGCGCAAACAGGCACTGCAAAACGACCTTGGCATAATCTTGCATTCAGTTTAAAAAATATAATACCCATCTTATCGTGTTATAATCATATATTTTCATATTTTTCGCACTTCCAGGTTTTCATGACTTTTTACTGCCCATTTGCCGCCACCCGGTTTACATTCCTTTCAGCTCTTGCAAAATATACTCTAACCTTATTTGAAGAGCTCTGTTTTTTTCTATTTCAAGCCAATTTGTGATAACAACAATTCTGTGTTTTGTACTGTAGGTAAATCTTCAAAAGCAGACCCAGTTCGTGGACCAATGCAACATCAACAGTTTAGAATATAATTTGTTTCATATTATCACTTTTGTTTTCCTTTCGATGTAACTTTAGCCAAAACCCAAACTAGACAGAACAGAACAGTGTTTTTATATGTTGTTTTTCAATCATGTGCCTGCCTGTCATAACAGAAAGATAAACATCCATCATTTTTATCAGGCATTTACCAAAATAACAGCAACGCGACGGGACCCGCTGCGTCCCACGCTACTTGGCATTTGAAAAAAAAATTCTGCAAATAGTTTCAAACTATAAGCGGGTCATCCTTCCAGCCTGGCGCAGCTGACAGCTGGAAGAGTTTATTTCGCACATCGACGGAAATCGAGACTTGCGAACGCTTTCATAAAAAAATCAGTTTGCCAGTGGCATAGCGTCAAACACGTCGCTTCTTCAGCATGCAACGACACTGCATTCGGGAAATGGCGGTTCGTGAACTTACGGTTTAGTGCAAGCAAGCCGATTTGGTGTACTGAGTAAACGATGCTGCGGAAACAGCCACTGAAACGGCTACTGAGTCGCATTTACATATGTTATTATAACACGTGAACGCCATTCAGTAGCCGTTAGAGTAGCCCGGTTTTCTCACTGGAGTTGAGTCGTTCTAGCCCGGGAACGTCCCTGATGTTTGTGTCCACTCAAAATGTCTGCACTGCAATACAACAGACCTCTTAGGCCGTGCTGACACCGCAGCTGCGCCAGCCGATTCGTCCGCTCGCCACGAGTGTCAGGCTCGGGGTGCTTGGCGTGCCGTCGTCATGGACACAGACGAAGAGTCTCGTCGGCACCATCGCCGCGCAGACGAACGACGGTCCGTGGTGATGTTGAGGCTGTAATTGAAACGAGATGCTGATACAGTACATGTATATCCGTTCAGTTCGAAACAGATCATCATTCATTTCGCTCGCACGTGCACAACAGGCATTTGTATTGTGGAACGCAACTAAACTGGAGCAGTCCACACGCTGAAAATAAAGTGTCTAAACAGGCGTCCGGTGTCTCGTCTGCCTCGGTGTCCCGCATAGTGTTCTAAAAACAGAAGTTCCAACACCACACTCGGCCGCTCTCATTTCGGCGACACGGACACTCGGGCGGTCAGGATACTACCGGACACCTGTTCGGAGAGCTTTTACATTGTGCAGAGCAACCTTCACAGCACCACACTCGAACAGTAGCGTCTCCACCGCATCGCCATTTCCAGCCGTGCCCCGCCAGCAGCGGCAGGTTGCGCCGCATTTGACGCTCGGCTCACCGCGCGCCGAGCCGCACGCCGCCGAGCGAGAGGCGATCAAACACCAGACACTGCACGGCGGCCACTACCGCGAGCGCAAGTTCGTCGACTGCAAACTTGCAGACGGCATCTACGAGCAGTGCACGTTCGAGCGTTGCGAGGTGACCGGCGGCAAATTCCACTCGTGCTCGGGCGGCAACAGCAAATTCATGGGCGGCCACTTTGACTGTTGCACGCTGGAGACGTCCGTGTTGATCGGCGGCGACTACATGCGCAGCTGCCTGCGACACTGCACGCACAGGGGCGGCACGTTCGTGCACTGCGTCCAGGACAGCCCCGTCAAGACCGGACTCGACTCGCACTAGAAGCACAGCTGACCCTGTCTTCAAGTGGGCACTTCAGTCGTTCTGACACACGCCACCGAATACAATACAAAGATGTTTTCAAAGATCCGTCGTTTTCGTTTTCGTATCGACGTGTAACAAAAATGAAAGTAAACTTGTTTTTAATTTTCAACCTGTGCTGCTTGTGCAAAAAATGCGCCCGCAAAAAAACGTTCAAATCGTTGTACAAATCAAAGTCGTTGTCTTCCGTCACTGTTTTGTAAGTTCACAATGGCGGTTTTTGGTTTGGGTTTGAAACACATAAATAAGTCTTCCAAAAGACACGATTGTTTGTTATATGTGTAATGCTATGTTTAACTGCATTCTGATGAAAACAATTGGTTCAGTTTTTCTAAAAAAAATGTCGACTTCATTGTTCTCCACGCGGCCCTGACGGAAAACTAACGCGCCCAAATAATTTCATGTGTATATTTGTGTATTAAAAACTAAGTTTAAAAAATGCCTCGGGTTCTAAAACGTGTCAATTATTGTTGCCTTTTTGCTGTATGGAAACATTTTATACTTGATAAGAATGGCCTTTCTGTGGATATGGTGCAAATCAATGAACCATTTACAAATCTGTGCGACAAAAAAACAGTAGGGCTTCTGTCTACCGTTCTGTAGATGGAAAGTTCGAACATCGCTGTGGACAGCACACACACTTGGAAAACTAACCACGAACTTTTTTGTAAAAGCGACTAAAAATAAGGAAACCACAACTTTTTTGGGAAGCAGATTTTTGAACTGTTTTTTTTCTGAGCAACAAACGCATAAACGCGTGGTGTTGAAACAACATACGCACACAGTGCCAAGCTACATGCGAGGCTGACTACAAGGATGTTGTTTGGTATTGCCAGCCAGCACACAACCCCAACAACAACAACAACACACACACGCACACATACAGACAGAAACACGTTCGCTGTGCATAAACGCGCTGTGTTCTTCTGCTGCGCAGTTAACATTATGTTGCATTTTTAAACTTCAGCATCCCGGTTTCACGCCAAACTTTTGAATTTCAATAAAACTTTTTACATTTCTGAGTTCAGTTCATCACGCTGAATCGAACGACATGAAGAAATCCGAAAATATGCAATATTTGAAACGAGCTCACAGAACGATAGCGTATATATAGAGCGTACCGGGTGGACTCGATCGGCCGGGTGTAGTGGTGTGCGCCTGTAACCCAACTGCGAGGGGGCCGGAGCGAGTGGATGGCTTGCGCGTGGGGGTCCTGCGTGCAGTGTTGTGCACGTTGACCGAGCGTCCACAGCAAGCGCGGCGTCAATATGCGGCCATCGACTGGAGAGTCCGGTGGTCCAGGTTGCCGATCGCAAATCAAAGAGGGGCGCACCGGCTCAGGCCCGAAAGGGAGCAGGCAAAAGCACCCCGCGTCGCGACAGTGCTGGGATAGCGCACGCGAGTGCACTGCTGTACGCAGCCCACGCTACACAGTCGGACCTCGCTCTTTTTGCTGTGTCACATAACGCTGCTACACTGTGCCAGTACATTGCAGTGGCTTCGCTTTCCAGATGTTTTTCATCACGAACTGAAAATACCACTTTTCCTTCGATAAAGCAACGCAGGCAAACTGATGAACCTACTGGATTTACCTTAATAGTTTTAAGTCTGACCATTATCATGTCAAACATCACGCCACTTTTTCCGACTACAAAAAGCAACTGAGAAATTTAAAAATAGTGGTTTTCGGTGTGTTATTTCTCTCCGCCGCCGTTTCCCTGCCATTATGGTGCTGTTTTGATCGGTCATCAGTCAAGTTCGTGTCCATGGAAAAGAACTGAGTGGAGTTTGTTTGTGTCTATCATATAATCATGGTTGTATCCATGTGAGTCGCTTTTTACTTTATTTTTTTGTGTGGTGCTTGAATCGGTGAAACAATAGACTACTTGTTCTAGAGTCCTGCACAGAAGTTGTTGCAGATGATTACCATGCATGATCAAGCTGTGTGCAATGAAAATAACATCACGCAATGTTTTTAATCAGCCCGATGGAATTACTTTCACAAGCAGCTACACGGCACGGCTGGCGCTGGCTCATGGCAGCTTTGACAGTTTTGTCGAGTAGCCAATCTTAGCCCCACGCGACTGGAATTGTCAGCTTCGATTTCACTTGATCTGACATGAAAAAAATGCTATTAGACGTGTATTTTTTAACTTTGTAAAGGTTCAGTGCACTGGACGATTTCGGATTTTTGTATCCAGCTGCTTTGGATTTGATGTTGTGCTTGATTTCTTTGCCAATGAGTGATTACCGGAAATGGCCGTTCGGTCTTTTTGCCGCATTATATCTCGGCTCATGTCATTTTTTAGTTCGACACAGTGAAACCAATTTTTCAATTTCCGGATTTTTTTTGCTCAACAACGATGGGAGACTGTCATCAAGTTCTTGCTTTCACAGTCTGCGACAGATCTCGCCTTGATTGAGAAGACAAGGACTGCCCTATTTATTCGGCGATACTGTACTTTGTTGATATCGTTTTGAAAAAGTGCACACGTGTCCATTCGAATGCAATTACGTTTTAAAAAAAAATTCAATCCATTACAGCATCCACATTTCGTGCTTATTATGTATCTTGAACGTCCATTATTTGTCCTGCTTTTTACTAGCTCTTCTCTTTTTTCCTCGACCATCCGTTTTTTATTCAGTCTCGATCTCATTTTGTTCATTCCTTATGAATACTTTTGTTGATGATGGAAATTTATGGACACTTTGCTGCTATTTTTGAAGC
>JASANC010003519.1:0-15601 GCA_030248135.1 Theristus sp. LFF4_11 | reverse complement strand
TGCTGCTAGCGGCAGTTAGTGGCGTGCATGCGAATGGGGCTGCAGTTGAGTGTTGACGGTGTGGGTAGGAGTCAATTTATATGGCCGTGTTGACTGGTTGGCTGCTGCTAGCGGCGGTTAGTGGTGTGGATGCGAATGGGGTGCAGTTGAGTGTTGACAGTGTGGGTAGGAGTCAATTTATATATGGCCGAGTAGACTGGTTGGCTGCTGCTAGCGGCGGTTAGTGGCGTGCATGCGAATGGGGTGGAGTTGAGTGTTGACGGTGTGGGTAGGAGTCAATTTATATGGCCGAATAGACTGGTTGGCTGCTGCTGCGGCGGTTAGTATTCGATGGGTCTTGGTTTGCGGTGGGTCATTTTACCGATGCGGATTGTTGGCTGTGCTAGCGGCGGTTAGTGGCGTGCATGCGAATGGGGTGCAGTTGAGTGTTGACGGTGTTGGTAGGAGTCAATTTATATGGCCGAATAGACTGGTTGGCTGCTGCAAGTGGCGTTGCGTTAGTGGCGTGCATGCGAATGGGGTGCAGTTGAGTGTTGACGGTGTGGGTAGAGACCAATTTATATAACCGAATAGACTGGTTGGCTGCTGCAAGTGGCGGTTAGTGGCGTGCATGCGAATGGGGTGCAGTTGAGTGTTGACGGTGTGGGTGGGAGTCAATTTATATGGCCGAATAGACTGGTTGGCTGCTGCTAGTGGCGGTTAGTGGCGTGCATGCGAATGGGGGTGCAGTTGAGTGTTGACGGTGTGGGTAGGGGAGTCAATTTATATGGCCGAATAGACTGGTTGGCTGCTGCTGGCGGCGGGTCAGTGGCGTGGATGCGAATGGGGGTGCAGTTGAGTGTTGACGGTGTGGGTAGAAGTCAATTTATATGGCCGAATAGACTGGTTGGCTGCTGCAGTGTGGCGGTTAGTGGCGTGCATGCGAATGGGGTGCAGTTGAGTGTTGACGGTGTGGGTAGGAGTCAATTTATATGGCCGAATAGACTGGTTGGCTGCTGCTAGCGGCGGTTAGTGGCGTGGATGCGAATGGGGTGCAGTTGAGTGTTGGCAGTGTGGGTAGGAGTCAATTTATATGGCCGAATAGACTGGTTGGCTGCTGCTAGCGGCGGTTAGTGGCGTGGATGCGAATGGGGTGCAGTTGAGTGTTGGCAGTGTGGGTAGGAGTCAATTTATATGGCCGAATAGACTGGTTGGCTGCTGCTAGTGGCGGTTAGTGGCGTGCATGCGAATGGGGTGCAGTTGAGTGTTGACGGTGTGGGTAGGAGTCAATTTATATGGCCGAATAGACTGGTTGGCTGCTGCTAGTGGCGGTTAGTGGCGTGCATGCGAATGGGGTGCAGTTGAGTGTTGACGGTGTGGGTAGGAGTCAATTTATATGGCCGAATAGACTGGTTGGCTGCTGCTAGCGGCGGTCAGTGGCGTGGATGCGAATGGGGTGCAGTTGAGTGTTGACGGTGTGGGTAGGAGTCAATTTATATGGCCGAATAGACTGGTTGGCTGCTGCAAGTGGCGGTTAGTGGCGTGCATGCGAATGGGGTGCAGTTGAGTGTTGACGGTGTGGGTAGGAGTCAATTTATATGGCCGAATAGACTGGTTGGCTGCTGCTAGCGGCGGTCAGTGGCGTGCATGCGAATGGGGTGCAGTTGAGTGTTGACGGTGTGGGTAGGAGTCAATTTATATGGCCGAATAGACTGGTTGGCTGCTGCTAGCGGCGGTCAGTGGCGTGCATGCGAATGGGGTGCAGTTGAGTGTTGACGGTGTGGGTAGGAGTCAATTTCTATGGCCGAATAGACTGGTTGGCTGCTGCTAGCGGCGGTCAGTGGCGTGCATGCGAATGGGGTGCAGTTGAGTGTTGGCAGTGTGGGTAGGAGTCAATTTATATGGCCGAATAGACTGGTTGGCTGCTGCTAGTGGCGGTTAGTGGCGTGCATGCGAATGGGGTGCAGTTGAGTGTTGACGGTGTGGGTAGGAGTCAATTCCTATGGCCGAATAGACTGGTTGGCTGCTGCTAGCGGCGGTCAGTGGCGTGCATGCGAATGGGGTGCAGTTGAGTGTTGACGGTGTGGGTAGGAGTCAATTTCTATGGCCGAATAGACTGGTTGGCTGCTGCTAGCGGCGGTCAGTGGCGTGGATGCGAATGGGGTGCAGTTGAGTGTTGGCAGTGTGGGTAGGAGTCAATTTATATGGCCGAATAGACTGGTTGGCTGCTGCTAGTGGCGGTTAGTGGCGTGCATGCGAATGGGGTGCAGTTGAGTGTTGACGGTGTGGGTAGGAGTCAATTCCTATGGCCGAATAGACTGGTTGGCTGCTGCTAGCGGCGGTCAGTGGCGTGCATGCGAATGGGGTGCAGTTGAGTGTTGACGGTGTGGGTAGGAGTCAATTTCTATGGCCGAATAGACTGGTTGGCTGCTGCTAGCGGCGGTCAGTGGCGTGCATGCGAATGGGGTGCAGTTGAGTGTTGACAGTGTGGGTAGGAGTCAATTTATATGGCCGAATAGACTGGTTGGCTGCTGCAAGTGGCGGTTAGTGGCGTGCATGCGAATGGGGTGCAGTTGAGTGTTGACGGTGTGGGTAGGAGTCAATTTCTATGGCCGAATAGACTGGTTGGCTGCTGCTAGCGGCGGTCAGTGGCGTGCATGCGAATGGGGTGCAGTTGAGTGTTGACGGTGTGGGTAGGAGTCAATTTCTATGGCCGAATAGACTGGTTGGCTGCTGCTAGCGGCGGTCAGTGGCGTGCATGCGAATGGGGTGCAGTTGAGTGTTGACAGTGTGGGTAGGAGTCAATTTATATGGCCGAATAGACTGGTTGGCTGCTGCAAGTGGCGGTTAGTGGCGTGCATGCGAATGGGGTGCAGTTGAGTGTTGACGGTGTGGGTAGGAGTCAATTTATATGGCCGAATAGACTGGTTGGCTGCTGCTAGTGGCGGTCAGTGGCGTGCATGCGAATGGGGTGCAGTTGAGTGTTGACAGTGTGGGTAGGAGTCAATTTATATGGCCGAATAGACTGGTTGGCTGCTGCAAGTGGCGGTTAGTGGCGTGCATGCGAATGGGGTGCAGTTGAGTGTTGACGGTGTGGGTAGGAGTCAATTTCTATGGCCGAATAGACTGGTTGGCTGCTGCTAGCGGCGGTTAGTGGCGTGCATGCGAATGGGGTGCAGTTGAGTGTTGACAGTGTGGGTAGGAGTCAATTTATATGGCCGAATAGACTGGTTGGCTGCTGCTAGCGGCGGTTAGTGGCGTGCATGCGAATGGGGTGCAGTTGAGTGTTGGCAGTGTGGGTAGGAGTCAATTTCTATGGCCGAATAGACTGGTTGGCTGCTGCTAGCGGCGGTTAGTGGCGTGCATGCGAATGGGGTGCAGTTGAGTGTTGACGGTGTGGGTAGGAGTCAATTTATATGGCCGAATAGACTGGTTGGCTGCTGCTAGCGGCGGTTAGTGGCGTGCATGCGAATGGGGTGCAGTTGAGTGTTGACGGTGTGGGTAGGAGTCAATTTATATGGCCGAATAGACTGGTTGGCTGCTGCTAGCGGCGGTCAGTGGCGTGGATGCGAATGGGGTGCAGTTGAGTGTTGGCAGTGTGGGTAGGAGTCAATTTATATGGCCGAATAGACTGGTTGGCTGCTGCTAGTGGCGGTTAGTGGCGTGGATGCGAATGGGGTGCAGTTGAGTGTTGGCAGTGTGGGTAGGAGTCAATTTCTATGGCCGAATAGACTGGTTGGCTGCTGCTAGCGGCGGTTAGTGGCGTGCATGCGAATGGGGTGCAGTTGAGTGTTGACGGTGTGGGTAGGAGTCAATTTATATGGCCGAATAGACTGGTTGGCTGCTGCTAGCGGCGGTTAGTGGCGTGCATGCGAATGGGGTGCAGTTGAGTGTTGACAGTGTGGGTAGGAGTCAATTTATATGGCCGAATAGACTGGTTGGCTGCTGCTAGTGGCGGTTAGTGGCGTGCATGCGAATGGGGTGCAGTGAGTGTTGACGGTGTGGGTAGGAGTCAATTTATATGGCCGAATAGACTGGTTGGCTGCTGCTAGTGGCGGTTAGTGGCGTGCATGCGAATGGGGTGCAGTTGAGTGTTGACGGTGTGGGTAGGAGTCAATTTATATGGCCGAATAGACTGGTTGGCTGCTGCAAGTGGCGGTTAGTGGCGTGCATGCGAATGGGGTGCAGTTGAGTGTTGACGGTGTGGGTAGGAGTCAATTTATATGGCCGAATAGACTGGTTGGCTGCTGCTAGTGGCGGTTAGTGGCGTGCATGCGAATGGGGTGCAGTTGAGTGTTGACGGTGTGGGTAGGAGTCAATTTATATGGCCGAATAGACTGGTTGGCTGCTGCTAGCGGCGGTTAGTGGCGTGCATGCGAATGGGGTGCAGTTGAGTGTTGACGGTGTGGGTAGGAGTCAATTTATATGGCCGAATAGACTGGTTGGCTGCTGCTAGCGGCGGTTAGTGGCGTGGATGCGAATGGGGTGCAGTTGAGTGTTGGCAGTGTGGGTAGGAGTCAATTTATATGGCCGAATAGGATGGCTGCTGCAAGTGGCGGTTAGTGGCGTGCATGCGAATGGGGTGCAGTTGAGTGTTGGCAGTGTGGGTAGGAGTCAATTTATATGGCCGAATAGACTGGTTGGCTGCTGCAAGTGGCGGTCAGTGGCGTGGATGGAATGTTGACAGTGGGGTTGGGGTCAATTCCTATGGCTGAACAGACTGCTTGGCTGCATCTGTATCTATCATGTCATGACGCTGTATTGAGAGCAACTAGGAGAAACTGATGTCTTGTGATCGTGGCCGAAGTGCTGCGCTTTCTTAATTGTGCCCGATCCGTGTTTTGGTGCCGCTCTTGAAACAGACAATGCTGAGAGATGGAACGATCGGTGTGTTCGCTCGTTCTTAAGGAGGATTTAGCAATTAGTTTTTTTGTGCGTACGCACGGACACGACACGTAAAAAATGGCCACGCGATTTAGAAATCGTGTCGTGTGGTGTGTGCTTATCTTAATGCATTACGGATACGATTAGTTTGCGCACGGGATTTCGAACGACGTTTGTGCGTACGGACGAAAAACGAAAATGGTGTTTCCGCCTTCAGGCAACACGAATCCGGCGATGAACGCAGCGGCGCTGCACACGTTCATGCAGCAGCAGCTGTCGGCGGCCGGCTTGCTCGCGCAGCACAGTGCTGCGTCGTCCACTGCCGCTGCGTACACGCCCGCAAACTCGTTCGGCGCTAATGGACGCCCGCTGGTAAGAGGTTGCTCGGTGCCAGAACAGAATGGATGCACGAATTGGCAGCTGTTTCGCAGTTCGCGAATGTATCGCTTGCAAGTCGTCTGATTGAGTTAATAACCCCATCCGTGCGGCGGTGTGCTGGAACGTGCTGAATCATGTGCCGGCATATGTGCTTAACGTTGCCCGTAAATCGCAACAACGTGCGTTTTCACGACATGGCGACAGAGTCAGCACGTGGCATGACACCGTCGGCACGGGCATGACTCCTCTCCTCCTAGTCTCACCGCACACCATTGCGAGCACAGGTGAACACCGCGGCGACGTCGTCGTCCATGTTCGGCGGCGGCATGCTGCCGACAACGCGCGTCTCGGTCGACTCGGCCGTTCCGTCGCTCACCGCGCAGCAGCACCAACCGTCCGGCGGCACGTTGCCCACGGTGCGTTCCGTGGACCAGCTGAACTCGGCGCTGCCGTTGGCGTCGTCGGCCAGCGGGGCGCCATTGCTGGCGAACAGTGCCGCCGCCACAACGGGCGGCCTTGCGCTGCGGACGGCGTTCGGCTGCAATGCGAACCCGCTGAGTCTCGCCGGCTCAACGGGCGCTGCTGTCGGTGGCGTCGGCTTGCTGCAGCAGCTGCCGAACAGAGCGTTCACGAGCCTCGGACACGCCAATCCGAGCGCATTCGATGTGAGCGGATGGCGCTTCTGGTTGCTTGGTTTTTTTTTTGTTTTGCTTTATTCGGTGCATCTCGCAGATGCGATAGGAAGCAAGTTCAAAGCCAGCAATTGTTGGGCACCACACCGTAATTGTGGAGGTTTTTTTGGTAGTTGCTTTGGAGAGACGTGTTGTTGAGTGTGACGGAGATCGGATGTGGCGTTGGCAGATGATACGCGGGCGAACCTGATTTTTCTGCGTTTCTGTCGATGAATTTTCTGATGAAGCGCGGACTCACTGACTGACTGCTTTGACCAGGAGCTTGTGCTTGTCGCGTTCACTGGTCAATGGGGTTGACGGCGCAATGTTCCCGTTCACAGTGCCCTCCTCTATCACCGTGTCTACAACAACAATTCCCCATCTTTTTTTGCGCCAGCGTCCACCGATCTCGATGTCTGGCAGTGCGAGTGGCGTGTTTGGCGGCGGCGCAGTGACGAGCACGAGCGACAGCAGCACCTCCACCATCGGCATGTGGTCGGCCACACCGAGTCAGACGGCGACGTCGCAAGCACACGCGTTCGCTGCCTCCGCTAATGCTGGTTCGTTCGTGCGCTCAACTAAAGCGCCGTTCATGAAGCAGTATTTAGTGACGCGTAGCTGTGTTACGCGTCATCACTAAATACTGGTTCATGAATGCCCCTTTACGGGTTCTGTTATTCGCAACCTGGTGACCTTTTTCATAAACTGTTGAAAATTTTGAACTTAATTTTTTTGCACAGCTTGGTTGTTCTGTTACGACTGGCCGGGCCCTGATTGGATGTTTATCAGACCGAGTTTTTAAGTTGGTCAATTTCAGAAGTATTTCATTTCCACATTGTTTCGTTCAGGAATACTTGCGAGCATGGCACAACAGCAGCAACAGGCGGCGATTGGCCAGAAATCACTGATTGGTCAGGCGCACTCTGCGTTTCAGCCAATCACGTCGCCGTCGGAAGAACTTAGCTCACTGTCAATGACTGCCAGCAAGACGTCGTCACCACCGGATTCCGGTTGGTTGAGCGAGCTAGTTTTGATGAGCTAAAAATGAGCGTTGGGTTATCTTGATTCTTTTTTTGCTGAAAAAACTAGTTAGCAATTCAGGGACTGTAAGAAAGGACTTAAAGAAAGGGTTTTTATTAGGACGAACGCTGATTAGGACGATTAGGATGATTACGACAGGAATAAGAATAAACTGCACCCTGATTACAGATCACCACAGCTTATATAGCTAATATAATGACATGTAATTACACAATACATGTTGTTCCCAACTTTAAACTGATCTTTTGTTTTCATCGGTCTTCTGGAGATTGTTTTTATTGGTTTTCAGTCAGCCACGATGGTTCCAGCTCATTGGTGACTCCGCCGGTGCGTCAAACGAGCGCGATGGCTCAGATGCAGATACGGTGCGTTCCATTGTTGATTGTTGCGTTTTCGACAACTCATTGAATCATTCATTCATCTGGTGCTTATTCAGTCTTCAAATCACAGTGTTTCTTTCATTCTGTTCTGTTTAGCCACCGCTTCGGTACACTCGGCCCCGGCCATGGCCAGTTCAATTCGCCGCACGGCTTTTGTCTCGGTTTCGACGAAGAAATCGTGGTGGCTGACACTAATAATCACAGAGTGCAGGTGGAAGAGTTGAATTTTGGTGGTTTACTGCGTGGTGATATTGTTGATGAAAGATCAATTGAATTCGATCAATGCAGATTTTCAACAAAAGCGCCCAGTTCATTCGTCAATTTGGAGTCGCTGGCAAAGAAGACGGTCAACTGTGGTATCCGCGCAAGGTGACTTTCTTTTTTATTTGCTTGTTGTTACTTAATTCATAGCGTGTTCTGGTGATGCGTGCATCTCTTTCCGAAAGATAATAAAGAACTTCGAAACTAAGGAAAACTGTCGAAAAATTGTGTTGCCTGAAGGTGACGGTGTTGAGTCGTGGCGAGGCGCAGTTGTACATCGTGTGCGACCGAGGCAACGAACGCTCACGGATGCAGCTGTTCACGCGCGACGGAATGTACGTCAAGAAAATCGGTCAGTGGCGTGATGCGATCGTTCTGAAGAACACCGACGTTTGGTACACCGCTTGCACCGGATGAAATCAGAACCGGTGCGAGCGAATATGCTGTGCCACAAAACGGTCCGGTCCCTCAAATTGAAGCGCTTCCCGCGGTGGAATACGAGAGATGCACTTTAGTTTGATTGACCCATCACTCCGTTGGCTTGGCACACCACACCCATTACACCGCTCGCGTCTGATAGCATCAAATTTTTGTAAAATACAGTTTTTTTAAACAAACGATGTTGTGGTCCTCGTTCAGTCGTTTATCGAGAGACCCAAAATACTGGATTAGTATGGTTATATTGGTACAGAACGACAATTAGCACAGTAACTATCCTAGTAATGACCAATAATTGCTTACTATTAGCTTTATATTTCCGGTGTTTTTTTTCGTTTGCAGCGATACGATACGTGGACATCGTGGCGGGACTGGCGGCCGACAGCGAGGGCAACGTGGTGGCCGTGGACAGCGTCTCGCCAACGGTGTTCAAAATTGGCATTGACACTGGCGAGCTCATAAAATGGTGACCACATGACGTTGGCGATCGTTTGTGTTTGTGACATCGTTGCGTGACAAGTGACATTCGCGGTGTTATTGCGCTGTGGTTCCTGGCATTGCACCATGTCGTATGCCATTGACGTAGTGTAGTGCCAGGACGATGCGACATTATGGAACACTTTATGCAACCGCCAAACATTTTATGCACGGCAATGCCACGACGATTCGACATCATGTAACACTGTGCAACAACCAAACGCTTTTTGCATGAACACGACTATTTATTGCTTGTCTGTTTTTTTCTGTCGCTCATCTCCCTTTCGTTCGCGCCCGTTGCAGGTTCGACTGTTCCGAGTACATGAAGGAACCGTCCGATATCGCCGTTTGGCACCGCGAGTATTTCATATGCGACTTCAAGGGCCACTGCGTCTGCGTGTTCTCGGATGATGGTTGGTTGGTGTTTGGTTGTCACCCGAACCAAATTTCTATTATCCGTGAAGCCAATATCTTTTGACTGAAACGTACTCGGCATCTTGGCAATCTATTTTCAACCTCGAACATTTTAACCGAATTGAATTGGTACTGTCTGTCATTTGGTCATACATGCTGCATTTGTTTTGTTTCTTTGGTTCTCCCCGCCGGCTCCCGAGATACGAAGGTACTGGAGGTTCGAAAAGCTCCGGTGCTGGTTGGTGTTGGGGGTGAATGGACGCTGGACGTGAGTGAATTTTCTCCTTCCATTTTACCAGGCCGTTTCCTGCGTCGCATCGGCTGCCAGGAGATCACGAGTTTCCCGAACGGCATCGACATCTCCGACGCTGGCGACGTTTTGATCGGTGACTCGCACGGCAATCGCTTCCACGTCGCCATTTTCCGGCGCAGCGGCGAGTTCGAGACGGAATTCGAGTGTCCGTCGATCAAGGTGATTGATTGTTTGATTTTGTGGCGCTACTAGACGGTTGGCCCCAGTCACATTTGATGTGTGAGTCGGCATCTGTGGGGTGCTTATTCACAGCGTTGGAACCAACTTCTGTTGGTCTTTGTCTCGTTTTATACATCCATGTATTTTGAGCGCGGAACACCGCTGTTACCGCTGCGGAGGCGGGGCGTTGTTGAATCAGTTTGGGGTGAGCCAGCCACGTTGCACATGATGAACGATGTTTGATGACCGCTTCTTGGCTTGCCTACTCATGGTGTCTTACACTTCTCTGGCATTATGCCGTGCACTGCAGAATAAAACTGAACTGAACTGAACTGAACCGCCTTCAGAAGCGAAGCATCGCTCGGACGCTGATACGCGTTAGCCGTTTTGGAACCGTGCACTAGGATAGGAGTACGAATGAAAACAGCTCCGCATGAATTGGCGCCAGCATCGAGCTTCATCGACGATTCAGATATTGTGCACTTGGCACTGTTCACGTTGCTTTCTTCTATTCTTCAGGTGTCTCGCTGCTGCGGACTGCGTATCACGTCCGAGGGGCTGATTGTGACGCTCGCAAAGAACAACCATTACGCGCTCGTACTGAACACACTGTACGTTCAGTGATCCGGTGGTGGGCGGGGCTTGCCTACAGACACCCATGAATACCAGTGAACGTCTTTGATCGTGCGACGAATGTAAATCGATCGAGACAGCAGGGTTGGCCGATCTGTTTATTACGAATATTATGGTACTTTGGGCGAAAATCGCTGTTCAATTGTTCAATATTGACGTTGTCTTACGGAGCCATCCATGTTATATATACGAAACTTGTCTTGTCAGCGTTTTGAAGTATAGATGAATTTTATTCTCAAATTTCTTCATTTTGTTATAATTGCCATCGTTATTTGCAACCAACTCCGTTATTAAACCGCACAGTTTCGATTTTTCAGCTGAAAGTGCCTCGGTTTTCTTATCATTCATTCATTCATTCATACAAAAACCCATCAAGATCTTTTTCGTGACGTTTGTTTGCCAATTATCTGTCTGTGGGGTCTGGTGGGATGAGGGACACATGTTAGCCTGTTTTTTGGCGAGTCAATCTTCATCTAACGTCTGAAACTACGTTTTTTTTTGAAAATTGGGTTATCGTGTCAATTTTCAATGATTTCAAACTGCTATATGTTTCCCTGGGTTTATTTTAGTCACTGATCAAAGCTATTCGATATTGGTCGCAAACCCCAGTTCACCTGAAGTTCTATTGCATCACACGCCTGTTTTCCTTCAAATTCAGCATCTTTATCGCATTCACATTTGCGTTTTTTTCATTTTAGACTGTTTCTGATTTTGAAATGAATTCTGTGGTATTATTCTGGTTCTGCAGGAGCGCTCACCCATATTATCGGTAATCGTCAATTATTTTTTTTTTTTTTTTTTTTTTGTTTTGTTAAAAAATTTTTTTTTTTTTTTTTTTTTTTTTTTTTTTCTTTTTTTTTTCTCCCAAAATATACAATTTTTTTTCTTTTTTTTTTTTTTTGGGCACCCTTTGTTTTTTTCTGTTGTTTTTTTTTTTTGTGTTTTTTTTTTTTGTTGTTTTTTTGTTTTTTGGTTGTTTTTTTTTTGGTTTGTTTCCTTGTTTACCATAAGCCCTATTGCTGATTCTTTTGTCTAAGATTTGTGACCACGTGCTCTCAAATTATACAATTGTTGGTTTCAATTTTGTCATTATCATTTTACCACTGTTTTTTGTTCTTCAGTGATTATTCAAAAACATTCATCCAAAAATTATGATTATTTTACTTTTTTCGTGCTGTTAATACTGGCTGTTTCAGCTTTCCTATCGTAGTGTTTCTGCAACGACTTTCTATTTTTTTTGTCAAAGTGCAGTGCTTTTCACTGAACTTCAAACAAACTTTTTCGTTATTCCTTTTGTTGCGTTTTTCATGCATTTCATGGCTAAGATTTTTCAGTGGAGCTTTCCATTTCTTTGTTTATTTACACCCGTCTGTCCCAATAATGGTTTAGCGTATTATGCAGCATCATTTTCGCCCAGTGCAAATACTGTTTTTTTTTGTTTGTCGATCCCGATTCAGCGCGTTTCTTTTTCTTCAGAGCATTCATCCATCCGTTTTTTGCGGCTGTCTGCTTAAAAAGTTTCCGTGCGTTTCGCGTTTGTTGTTTGTTGCTTCTAATTTAACTGATTTCATTAAATGTTAGCTGTCGAACGTTTTGTTTTCGTTTTCGAGTATTTTTTTTGTCACGTTCTGTCGTCACTTATGCTGGGGTCCTCAATTTTGTATATCAACTAATTTGTGGCATTTGATACTCGCGATGCTGATTGGCTAAAACTGCCCATAACATTTCAAATGCAACCAATCAGTTATTATACACCGAATTTAGGTCCTCGACAAGCTTTCCGATATTTCACTTGTCGGATTTTGTGGGTTTCAACCGGTTTTTTTTTTTATTTTTTTCGTTGGTACAGTCGCTGTTTGCGCTGCTATTCATTAGCGTGTCATTTTTTTCTAAAAAACAAAAAAATGCCGAAAAAAAATTATGATTTGCGAGCAGCTATCTTCTTTTTATCGTACGTTTATTCGGTACGAGATTGTGAGCTTGTTCAAATGATGAAATCCTGTTTCAAGTTCATGTTTCTTTGTCTTGGTTTATTCATCGTTGAAACTATTCAGTGGTTCAAAAATCAGAAGTTTTTTCAATTTTGAGCCACTTGGTGTTGGTTTTTTGGATTTCTTTTTATTTTCTTGTCGTTGTGGCCACTAAACTCGGTATTGATTTGGTGGTCACCAAAAGTTGATTATGTTTTTTGTTTGTGTTTTTCTTTCTTTCGGCCGGTTGTTTGCTGCAAACGCGGCTTTTTTGCTATTTTTTTATTTTTTTACAAAAATCACTGTTATTCGCCATGATTTATGAATGATCATTTTTGTCATATGTGAAATTCAGTTTCTTGCGTTTTTTAGTGTTATTGTTATTTTTTTCTATTCTTGCTTACTTGCTGATTTGCTATGCCGATATAAATTGTGTTTTTACATATTTTTATTTCTTTCATTTACTTTTATTATTTTCGATGCTTGTTCATTTACACCAACCAAAATCCCGTGTGATTTTCATTGTGACAGAAACGGTGTGCGTACTATTTTTTGGTATGTTGTTCATCTTTTACTATTTTTAGTTGTTTTCTTAACAATATTGTTGATCTACTTTGTCAGTTTGTTATATTCCTTATGCTTGTTTGTTGGAACTGAATTTTGTATTCACTATTCAACCGTTTGACCAACAAAATCTTGTACTAGGTTCTCAAAGTCATCACAAACTTTTTAGAGAAACTATGATTGAGTTATCCATGATTAACACTGGCGTGTTCCGGCCAAACAGTTGAATTCCGTGAATTTTTGGACGCAATAATCGTTTTTTTGTTGCGTTCGCTTTTGTGCATCATGATACGAAACGAAACATGTGCAAAATTTAATATGATTGTGTAGTGTTCTTTTTGAATTGTTACCAGTGCGTTTTCGCTGGTTTGCAGCTGATTTGACGCCAGGTTTTTAATTTTTTAGAACGTGTTGGTTTGACTGTATTTTGTTGACTGTCAATCAGGGTAAAGGTCAGGGTCAGTTTTAAGAAAGCTTACTAGTCCAATAGTGCTGCACCACTGAGCCTTTGTATGAAATCCGTAAAACAGTACAGTTTGATTTTTCCGCGCAAACTGATTCACCAAACTTATCAAACTCATTGATTCATGAATTTGTTCAGGCGCTCAACTATGCACAATTGGATTGCAAAATTTTATAAAACTGGCCCCAGCGGTTCAACCCAACGCATGGAGAAAAAATTAGATTTCTCGTACAATGATTTCTTTTGTTTCTCTCAAGTGACAAACATTCAATCAAGTTTAGTTATCATATCCACACGAATACCCGACATAGATTGTTGAAAATTTTCAAAAAAATGATTTCCATTGCGCGTGGGACTGATGCCTTATAGTAGTGTACCAAATAGCTATTGAGCTAATTAGTTAGGTACCGTAAAAGTACGGTCATACCAAAGCACATTCACGTTTTAAAATAATACGTTTTTTCAATCTTTACGGTCATCGAATTGCTACAATAGCAGCGGCAGCCTTTTGTGTATTTACGACCCATTACTTTTTATTTGGTCTGATTATTTGTGTTGGTTGATATTAAGAGCGATTTTTGAGTTTTTAGAGTTGTGAGTTGAGTCGGTGTGATAAGCGGTAACTCTAAAATCCCACTGAACGCTTTTAACCTCATTTGTTTTGATAGAGCGGTGTCGCTTTATAGCTGACGCCATGACGCTTTTTTTACTTGTTCTTCTGCGTTCAATCCTGTTTTTCAAAGATCAAAGTCATGCACCATTTCGTTTGTGTGGGTTTGGGTTTTCGAGAAGATGGCTGTTTTTTGATTGAAGATTTGTTAGTTGCCTTTTGGCAGAAAGTTTGGTGTTTTTAGTAACTTGTGTCCTGTTTTAGGGCTTCTATTACTGATGTTTTTTTTCCAATTCTTTGCATCCAATTGTCACACGTTTGATGCACAAATATCACTCGGTTTGATTCATTCATTACTCCCTCTCAAGAGATTGTTCGCTATTCGGATTTATTCACATTTTATTGGACAGTAATATTGCTGAATCCTTCAATTATCGTTTTTATCTCTGTATTTATCCAGTATCAATCACCACATAAATAGCCATTGTTGAAAATCAGTTTTTCAATCAAAAATTCAAAATAAAAGTAAACATCGTGTGACATGTGGGAGTGTTTCTTGACAAGTATAATACACGTTTTTCGAAATTTGTATACCTTACTCACTACTGACAGACTGAAACAGCTCACCGGTTAATAATAAAAAAAAAACAATGGTAAAAGTAGTCAAGGAAACGAAAACAAACATAATGGATGTGCGCAGCGAGATCATGGAAAACTTCAAGCATGATCCGTTACTTGATTACTACGCTTCGCAGCACAGGTGCGGTGAAAAAGTGTAACGCCATCATTTTACTTGGTTTTTTTTGTGGCCTGGTCACTTTCTCAAGAAGCTCGACCCGCCGTGGTGCCATTGTAAAAGGTCTTGTGTCCTCTTAAGGCCAGAAGTCTGGTTTGAGTTGACTTTACGTTGTGAAGTGGGTTTACAATAAATACTGTTGTATAGTATGTTTGTTTAAACCCGCTACTTTTCGCCGAATACAGAGGCCGCAAAAAAAGAATCCAGAACAGAATATCGCGTTTTCCCGTATCGGTGCTGCACGTTGTATCTCATAATATTTAGCCATAAGTTTGATTTCAACCAAACGGATACATTCGTTCTTGTATATGCTCTGTATTCTGCGACAAAAAATGACAGGTTAATTGACGACCATACTAGCAATGCAATAATACTTCGTGCGCGCCCACTTTTCACTCATAAAACCACAAGCTCAGCGACGTCTTCAAAAACAGAAACATTCCAACTTCAACGACTCTGAACCGCTTTGCACAACAGAGATCTCTGCGCGTTGATCGATCGTTGCTGTGACGAGCACGAGGGCAACTCTGTGCTGGTCGTCGAGCCGGTCGGCAATGTCCGGGTCGCTTTGGTGCGGAACGCACTGCTGCAGTCCGCTGACAAGGCACACACTGTGTGGCTCGATGGTGAGGGCGCGGTCGTGTGGTGATTGGCTGTGTTTGAATTAGGAGTTGCTGATTGGTCGCTTGGTCGCTTACTTTGTGATGGTTTGTTTCTTCCCAGATTGGTTTGTGGCAATTTCAGTCAATCGCATATGGATCTCGTATCCGTATTACATATACGTTGTGATCATAGAGTTCGTGCTTTTCACAAATAAGCAGATTGAAAGAGTTTGCCACTGCACACAGGTATTCTGCACGGCAAAGAGCGCGTGTGTTTACGCGAGATCGTGCGCCAGTTGAACGCTGCGGAGACGGCGACGTTCGAAGATGACGACCATACCAAGGTAAACTGCGCTTTGCGTCGCTGAAGTGTTGCATGTCGTGCTGTCAAATTTTGCAAGAACATTTTAATTTTGAAATTTTCAAAATTAATATTGTTTTTTTCACAGCTTTCATACGCCGGCTGCCTGTCCAAATTGGTGCAGTGCTTACGAGCCAGTGAGTCGTGTGTGTGTGTGTTTTTTTTTGCTTTTTTCCGCCCGAGTTTCCCAAACTGTGGCGTGTGTGT